>RJWM01001911.1:0-141047 GCA_004363535.1 Dasyprocta punctata | reverse complement strand
AGATGTGGTATTTTTATACAATGGAGTACTACTCAGCTATTAAGAAAGATTGCATTGAGACTTTTGTAAGTAAATGGTCACGACTTGAGACCATACTCGTAAGTGAGATAAATCAAACCCACATGTGTAAATACCATATTGTCTCCCTAGTGTAAGAAATGGAAAAGTATATATGATCCAAAATCTATAATAAATACTACGTAAGGGTGAAGAACAGCTCAAAGAGCAAGAGTGACTGGGAAGGAAAAAGGCAGAAAGAGAAAAGGGAAGAGGAAAAGATATAAACCTGTATATATGTATATGTAAGATAACTAGAATGAACACACTGTTGAATCTATTCGTTGTTGAGAAAGAACAGTTAATGCTCATATGATTAGATTAATTTTGCATGTCTATATCTGTTAATGTAAGTAACCATTTTAAAGATAATAATGCACAATGTTGCAAGCATTGTCAAGTTTCTGTCATCCGATTTTGTAAACCTGCGGTTACTGTAGTGTATTTACTCTAGTCGTTTGTTTGTCTCTTTTGCTTGTTGTTTTTGTTTTATATGTCTTTTTTTCTGTTTTTTTCTTCGCTAAAATGAAAAAAAAAGCAAAAACTAAATAAAAAATTTTTTAAAAAGCAGAAAATGAAAAAAGATTCATTTTACTTTATTTAGCACAGACTAGACAATAAAAGAATAGCAGTTTATCTAGTACAGAAAAGCAAGCAAGTCTTTTTGCATCTCTTTAAACTATTAACATTGGGCCACATAAACCCATTAACAAACCAAGTAAGTCATAGCTATCAACCTTTTATAGCAAAAATTTTTAATACCAACTATTATTAGAATATTAAATGATATGTGCTTATATAAATTATTAAGTTTAGGAAATTGTAAAATTATGAGTAGATACAACTTTCAATCGCTTTGAAACTAGTTCTTTAAAGTTCATTTTTAACTTGCCCTATAGTTTGACAAATCTCCATTTTTAGATACCTATTGTTCCACTAGAATAGTTACTCAAACTTGTTAAACAATTATATAACTTTTGACCTTATTTTAGTTTTACAAATATATATGTACAAAAATTCTGTAAAATATATTTAGTAGAACCAAATACACCATTTATGAATTTTAAGAAGAAAAAAAAATGACTTGATACTTGGCAAATATTTTTAGTAGTTTAACTTAATTATAAACATAAATAACTCATACATTTTATCTGTATATCTAATTTAATGTTTAACAATTACCAGTATGTTGTCCCCAAAATATAAAACATCTAAAAAATACAAGTTACCGACTCATAACTATTCTTTTGCTGAGGAGAAAAAAAATTATAAACTGTAGTCAGTGACTATAAATTGATTTCCATATGCTACAATGGAATGCTAACTAAAACTTTTGAATTCTGGAACTTTTGAACTTGAATATTTACATTGACCCCAGTGATTTTTTTTTTTTTGCTTAAATTTTTGTATCACCCAGAGCAAACAATTCTAGATACTAAGGATGCCCATAAGTGAATTTAATTGAAAGACCATAAAAAGAACTTTATTAATCATGGGTATTTAAAACAACAAAACTCAGAAGACCTAGAAAGGTTCAAGAATTGCAAGGAGAAATACTTCTGCCATATAAGCACTATCTAGAGTTATGGATGTTGTTACCCATGTAAACATGGACTCAGCCCTTTTATGTAATTAGAAAGTGTAGCATGACTAGACAATATTTGCTCACACAAAAGTTAATGTATAAGGCAAAACTGTCTGTTGTTTCTCAGACTTACCAAGAAAGATCTCAAATGAACATTTTTTTTTTAAAGTAGGAAGAATTTATTGAGAGGAAGAAAGCTTCTGTCTGAGAGGGACACAATGAGGCCCTGAAAGTGGGTTGCCCATCAACCCCACTTCTCAAGGGTGTTTTATTGAGCAAAGCCACAAGATGAGGTGGGCTTGAGGTGTGATAGAACTACAATCAATCAATAAGATTACAAGTGTAGTTACTTAGGTAATATTGATCCAGAGGCAAATCATAGGATAGGTGTGAGGTGGGACAAAACTATGGTCATTCAGTAAGTATACAAGTATAGTTGCTAGGGTAATATTGATTAAATGGGGAAACAAGTCACATAGCAAGCTCACATGGGACAGACAAGGACTTTTTGGGAAGGGGTGGGTTAAAGAGGTTTGGTCCTCTACCCCAAGGTAATTGATGTCAATTTAGAATATAAATCACTGCTGTTCATTCCTACAGAAAGTATATGGCTGAGTAGGTTGCTTTTGTTTTTGTTTTTGTTTTACTAGAAATCGAACTCAGGACCTTGCACTTGCCAGGCAGGTGCTGTGCCATTGAGCTATATTCCTGACACTAGTAGTTCTTCTTTTTCTCAAAGCCTGGTCTTCAGTGAATACGCCTGTAGCCCCAGTTGTCTTCCACATTGACTTCTCTGAGTGCCCAACCCTGACTACCTACCATATTTCTACCTAACATAGCTATCTATAATATTCTCCCCTCTGAGGGGTGCTATTTGGGGCAAAGGGTCAAAGACTAATCTGGCTACTTACAGCTGAAGAGGGTCATAGTTGTGATCGGCAGTCAGAGATACTCCACAGAGGGTCTATCTAAAGGCCTTTGATAGATGACAGGTGTTTTTCTCTTGGGTAGATGTACAGCTTTAAGTCTGGAGAAGACAAGGCCACAGAAACAGTTAAGTATACATGGGTCAAATAATAAAATCAGCAGGATAATTATGAATATAGCCAACAAGATTTTCCACCAGGAGGAGTCAGTAATAGCTTACCATAAAGAGGATTAGGAGAAGATCTAGAGAATTTCAGAATCTGACATGTCATTAACCTGTTGCCTAATATCTGGAACAGCTGTTGAGGTATTAGCAGAAGGATCAGGAATGTGCACACAAAATTTAGCTTTTATAATTCCTCAAGTACCTCCTTAGGCTGCTGTTAGAATGTCTAATGTCATCCAATTTTGAAGGACAGCTTGCGTCATTAATTTTACTTCTTCATTCAGGAGAGAGAGACCTGCCGTGGTGTCATTTAAGCCCTGGTGAGTATAGTTATTTTAGGCTTCGATGTGTTGCATGATATCCTCTAACCCTAGGAAAGAAATAAGGATAGAAGCCAAATGATCATATCAGTAATACACACTTCTAGACCATCAATGCCATATGTGGGGCAAGTTTGCAAGTTTGTCAATACTTTTGATACTTTTGCCTTATAACCCTGAAAATCCCAGTGTGCATCTTCCTATTCATCCAAGTGGTAGCCAGGGCCACACATTGGTTTCACAGGACCGATGAGTGCCATTCGGGGATTCCCATCTAATTCCAGGGCAACTAAACCAATTTGTTGCAAACCAATCTTCAGTCTGTAAAGTTATTGTGTGTATACATTATTTGGGGAGTGTCTATCCCAACTGTTCAGTAGAGTTAGGCTACTGAGAATAGGAGTGATTTTTCTGTTCCCAACATACAGGGGCCTTTCTACTAAGATGTTCTATAGCGGAGGTTAACCATAGAAAGTCATCCCATATCTGAAAATAGCCATCTTGACATCTATGGTTGTTGTTACTTTTATTTAATAGGAGTCCTACCAGAGCCTTTAAAGAGGCTTATGTGGCATTATTAGAAAAATTCTATTATGTCCAGGATCGTATATAGGTCACTCAGCAGCCTTATAATGGTGGCTAAACTATGAACCGTTGAATTCTTTTGTAACTCATCAATATAGTCTTATAGTTTATTCTAATCATCTCCTTGGAGTGAGGATATGCACCAGGGAAGTCCAGATGTAGTGGACTAGGGGAGCAGGCCACATAACCAGCAAGATGTTTGTTGTAACAACTCTGCATATTCTTATGCCTACCTTTGAACGGAATTGCATTCTCCCTTAAGTGATAAAGCAATTAGTAAAAGGGCTATGAGTAACATTTTAGATTACTTATCTGAAGATTTTGGTTTTTTCTTGAAAAGAATCTTAAATCTTCTGTGGGTTCACAGGAGTATTCCAAAATTGGTTGCTCATACTCTGTGACCATGTCTAGTTCCCAAGGACTTGAGTCGAGTGTGGTGTATCCAGGAGTCCAGGCCTGCTACCTTGACAGTTGACGGAGTTGACCAGATCACCATGTATGATGTTCCCAAGTTGATCCTAGAGAAGGAGATGATGAGGGGAGAGACTTTACCAGTACTAAGTCTCTGGGATGGAATATTGGATTTCCCTTTTCTTTAGGCTGATCTTGTTAGCTGTGGAAGAGTCTGTTAGAATTTAGCCAGTGACATCCTTCAGTAAGGTGTCTGTTTCTCTATCAAAGAGAAAATCATTAGTGAGAAAAGGGCATTCATAAAGCATTTCAAATGGACGGAGGCCTAGAATTTGAGGTAAGAGCTAAAGGTAGTAAGTGAGGCCACTGTAGGTAGGTCTTCTGAGCCTTTTTGTGAAGATGTCTCTTTAAGGTCTGTCTTGGTTACTTTTCGGAAACAAGTGAGGTTTATTTCAAACTGCAGTGGTCAGACAGCTTTTGTCACTGAAACTGCTGGCTACTTGCTGGCGGGGACTCTTATATATGCCATATGAGTTCACAAGGTCAGGTTACCATGGATACTACCTTTTGCAGCACTGAGACTACCTTGGAATGTTACAAGACCCTCTTAAACATCTGGTTAATTGACACAGAGTGTGGACATGGGGCACCTTGGTTCCATGAGATAAACCTGACAAGATTTTTAATTTTAGGTGGTTCACTTTTGTTTTTTTAGTCCTTTGTATATTCTAGATATTAGTCCTTTCTCTGAGGAGTAGCTGGCCAAAAAATTTTCACATTCTGTAGATTATCTCTTCACTCCACTGACTGGTTCTTGCTGCTATGTCTTCTGTAATCAAGGTTCTTTTTAGAAAAAATCCTTTCCTACAGCTATGTCTTCAAGTGTTTTATCTATTTTATCTTTCAGTAGGTTTAAGGTTTATCTTAAGAAAGAAGGGAGAATATTATATATATGTATGTATACATATACATGTGTGTGTGTATATATACAAGATAGATAACTGTACTACTAATCTCTGTTAGTTCATCAAAAAGAACAGTTTGTGTTTTCATTGTTTGATTATTATCATTTTTTTCATGCCTAAACCTTGTAATCTGAACTACTTTTAAGGTAACAATATGCAGTATGTTAACTAATATTGATTTCCTTTTTTAAAAAATTCTGTATCATTTTTATCCTTTTTTGTTTTAAAATTAAAAATTTTTTAAAAATTTCTCCAATTGATATTAGCACAAACCTTCCCTTTTAATGAATTAAGAGACACTAACAGTATAACTGACTTGCATTTTTCCCTTCTTCCCCACCCCGCGTCAACTGAGGAATGAATAAAAAAGATGTAGTATTTTTATACAGTGGAGTACCACCCAGTCATAAAGAAGGAGAAACTTGAGTTCAATGTTAACTCTTGTTGGATTTTTCCCTTAAGTACTGTTTAAAGACCTTCTTTGTCTCTTCTAATCAGTTTTAGCTTCAAGTTTACCTTGTCTGATATTAGAATTGTTACCCCTGCTTGTTTTTGGAGTCCTTGTACATGAAATGTTGTTTTCCATCCTTTAATTTTTGGTCTATGAATATCTTTTTGAATTAGATGAGTTTCTTAAATGCAAGAGATTGTTGAATTCTATTTTTGGATCCAGCCTGCCAGTGCATTTAATTAGAGAGTTGAGGCCATTAACACTGAGAGATATTATTGGGATGTATTTGTTGTTTACTCTCATTGCCTCACTTAGATATTACTGTGATGTATTGGTTGTTTACTCTCATTGCCTCTTATTTAGATATTTGATGTGAATCCTTTGCTTTTCTTTTCCTGTATTTTTTGTTGCTTTCTATCCAATGGCATCACTAGTTTCTTCTGTGTTTTTAACTATGTCTAATGCATTATTTCTGTCAAGAATATTCTTAAGTATTTTCTCTAGGGCTAGTTTAGCACTCATGTGTCTTATGGGTTGGTCTTTTCAATGGAAATACTTTATTTCTCAACCTATTTTGAAGGATAGATTTGCTGGATAAATTAACCTTGATTGGAAATTATTTGCTCTGAGGATGTGAAATACTTCACTCCAACCTCTTCTGGCCGTTAGGGTTTGTGCTGAGAAGTCTGCTGTGATTCTAATTGGTTTACCTTTATATGTGATTTTTTGTTTTTCTGTGACTGCCTTTAAAATTCTGGTTTGTTGCTGGATATCTGGTAACATAATAAGGATATGCATTGAAGAGCTATTTTTTTATCATAGTTATTTGGTGTTCTATAAACGTTGCTTACTTTTTTTTTTGTTACTGTAACATTATAGGTTTACAAAATGAGGTGGTTGGAGTTTGACAGTGGTGGTAACATTGTATATCATTTCCTTCAAAGGGGTTGCTCAGATTGACAGATATAGACATGTAAAATTGATCCAATCATATAAGTATCAACTGTTCTCTTTCAATAGTTAATGCATTTAGTAGTACAGTCATTTTAACCATCTTATGTATACCTACATATAAATCTGTGTCTTTTTCCTTTTCCCTTCTTTCCTTCCTCCTTCCCCCTTGTAATATCTCTTGTTATCTTCAAAATAACTGCCCATACCATCGGGCCTAATATAATCAAACAACATAGTACTGAATAAAACCAATAATAAATAAAACAATGGAAGCAATGCATAGTAATACAACATTGATTTCTATAATGCCTCATATTATCTTCTAAGCAGTTGCCTGTATCATCTGTTATAATACAATCAAACAAACCAAAATAGGTTAAAATCACTCAAAACAGAACAATGAAAGCAATACAGGGTTTCAAAACAAGGTTATTAAATATCAATAAAGGCTATCTTAATATATTTTATCTTTGCAATAGCTGTCTATGTCATCATATATAATAAAATTAGATGGGTCAAGATAGAATAAGTTCTAACTATACAGCTCATTGAAGACATTACTGAACTCAAATCCTGATGATGGGTTATTCAATTGTCTGCCCCACTCGGTGATATCCCTCTGCCACTGTTTCTGGAGCTGTGGACTTTTTTATCTCTCTCTAAAATGTCCTTCAGTATTCTTAGTAGGGTTGGCTTGGTTGTCATAAATTCCTTTAGTTGTTCCTTGTCCTGGAAGTATCTTGTTTCTCCGTTGATTTTGAAAGATAGTTTTGCAGGGTACATCAATCTGGGTTGGAGGTTGTTTTCTTTCAGGGCTTGAAATACTTCACTCCAAGCTCTTCTTGACCTGATGGTTTGTGTTGAGAAGTCTGTCATGATTCTGATGGGTTTTCCGTTGCAAGTGATCTGTTTTTTTCTCTAATAGCTCTCTCTCTCTCTCTTTTTTTTTTTTGCGGCACCAGGGATTGAACTTGTGACCTCGCGCCTGCCAAACAGACACTCAAGCCACTGAGCCAAACTCCCGGCCCTGGTTTTTTGAGGCAGGGTCGCACTATGTAGCTCAGGCTGGCCTTGAGCTCGCGTTGTAGCCCAAGCCGGCCTTGAACTCACAACGCTCCACCTACCTCAGCCTCCCGAGTGCTGGGATTAAAGGCGTGTGCCACCATGCCCGGCTTTTCTAATAGCTCTTAATATTCTGTTTTTGTGTTGAATTTGTGGGATCTTGATTATTATATGTCTGGGTGTAGGTATATTTTGGTTATGTTTAGCTGGAGTTCTATATGCTTCACTTACCTGAAAGTCTCTTCCTGTTCCCATGTTTAGAAAGTTTTCTGAAATTATTTCTGTAAATAGGCTTTTAATTTGACTTATATTGACCCCTGCTTTTTCACTCACACCTTTTATTCTTAAGTTATGTTTCTTTGAGTTGTCTTGTAGCCGTTGTATTGTTACTTCCAGGTTTCTTGTTATTTTTAAGAGATCTTTCCTTTCTCGATCGTAAGCTGTAAACCTGTCTTCAAGGTTTAAAAGTTTATCTTTAGTTTCCTTCAGGTGGTTTTGCCAACTTTCATTGGATTTTTTGATTTCCTGGTAATCTCTTTCAATCTGTTTCATGTATTCTAAATCTTTTTTGTATTGTTCATTCCAGGTTTCCTTCGTTTTCCTATGCTCCATTTTTTCATCTGTGTCTCCTTTAGGGTTGCCTAGCAGACCTTTTATTATGGTTTTCATTTCTTCCTTTAGTTGGGTCAGCATTTCTGCTTTAATCTCTTTTATGGCCTCTTGAAGTTGTTTCTTTACTTCTGTTTCCATCACCTTGGAAACTTCAGTTGTGGGATTCCTGATCTCCTCTGCGTTTACATCTCCTGGATTTGCTCTGCTTGAACTGGAGGCCAGAGACTGCCCCCTGCTTTTTTGTCTTGGCATTTTCCTTCGTTCCCCTGGGTGAATTGGTACTGGGGACCCAGGCACTCCCTACATTGGCCGTAACCTCTCCAAAGTGAGACTGGTTCCTCCAGCCTGGGCAGACTATGGATATCTGATGGTTGCCACTGGGGGCGCTGTTACAGGGCTATCCACTGCCTTTCCCCAGCCTGCCTTGGTGCCACAATGGCTGGTGTGGTGCACCTAGGGGCCGGCCACTGCCTGTGAACCTGGGCCGGTGAACAGGTCACCCACGGACTCTCCACAACACCCCTGGAGCGTGCATGGAGCTGCCATCTTCACACCAAGCCTGTCACCCACCGGGACCCTCCAAGGTGGCCCCCAGAATGTGCGCAGGGACAGGGCTTAGCCTGAGTGACCTCCACAGATCCACACCCAGCCAGGAGTTCCCAGCCCAACTCCAAGATGTCTTCCCATCTATCTCTCCCTCATGCGGGAGGGTGAGAACCTCCACTCACAGTTCTGCAGGTCGGCTCCCCCTGTTCAGTGTTGCTCTCCTCCAAAGCTGTCTCGCTGGGCTGATGGCTCCAGGTTCACAGCCACTGCAGTCTCAGCTCTCGGACCGTGTGTCCCCAGGTTCCAGGAACACCTTTCACAGAGAGGGTCAGGCTCCAGGCAGAGGTGCCACTAGCCACCACTCTCCCTGTCTAAGTGCCTCTTTCCACTCTTTCTGTGGGCTTCACTTCTCACTTTAGATTCTTCTTGGGTCCGGAAGACCTGCCTTCTTCCTTTTTATCCTCCCCACGTTGCTATTTTCCAGCATCTGGATGGTATCTTTTAGAGAGGCCATTTACCTTGCTGTTTACAGTTCCGCCATCTTGGGAGGAGTCTGTTGCTTACTTTTTAAAACTTTTCCATGTTTGAGAAATTCTCTTCTATGATTTCTGTAAGCTTGTTAGTGAATCAGTCTGTGCTATCTTCTCGTTTTTTCTCTAATTCCAATTAGCCTTAGATTGGTATTCTTGTCATCTAGTAGCTGCTGGATAGTCTTCTCTTACTCTGTTATTTCTTTTTAGCTTCTTAGAGCTCTTCATCATAATTCACTATTTTGTACTCAGTGTCAGACATTCTTCACATTGGTCATTTCTGCAATATATGAATTCTGTATAATTTTTTATTTCAGGTATTTCTATCTGACATCTTGAGGATTTCATAACCTTGTTGAATCCCTCATTTAAATTTTAAACTGTTTTTATTAGCTCAGTGTAATGGTTGATATATTGTGTCAATTTGAGAAATTTAGAAGTTTAAACAAGTAACTCAGCAGGGGGCCAGGGTCCTAACTTTATAAACATCCTGAACCTGTGCAAGAGGGGGGCAGGGCAATTCTGTGTTTGCTACTCAGGCCCTGCTTATGACTTAAGGGAGAAAAGGAGACTTGCTCTCCCCACTTTTTGCTCTTGCTGCTTTTTATGTCTTCCAATGCAGTGAACTGTTGCCCCTCTGCCATGCCACCCTGCCTTGGAGCCAACTGATTATGGTCTGAAACTTCTACCAAGTGTGAGCTAAATAAGCCTTTCCTTCTTTAATTTTGTTGTGTCAGGTATTTTGTCCCCACAATGAGAGAAAAATAACTAAGATACCAGTCCAGTTTTTCACCTGTTTCCCAAAAATTTGCCAGGGTATATTGAATATAATTACTGTGAACTTTTGATTCATTTCCTCTTTTAACTCATCTATTTTCTTTATCCCTTCTAAGAATTTTTCATAGATTTCTGCTACCTGGTATTTGTTTTCTTCTCCACTCGTGACCCCTTGCTCTGCCTTGGGAAAGGTGGAGAGAGTGTTGAAGATGTTTTCTTGCTTCCCTGTTCTCCTATGTGTGTCTGTGACATATATGTGTGTATATATATATATATATATATATATTACAAATATAGATATAGATATTACAAATATAGGTATAGATATCTATATCTATATTACTACAGATTGGGTACTAGAGAAATGAAGAGAGTTTGTAGTTTATATGGAGATTTTTAGTAGGATGTTGCTTCCCCATGAATAATTTACAGCTTTGTATGTCTAGTGCTAGTATTTATTTACTTGGAGTGATTTTGACTCTGTCCCTATGTTTTGCCAAAAGTTACTTCTGGTTATAACAGCATCCACAGATCAGTTTTACAACACTTCTGTATGATAGTCCTTACAGTTACACTTCACCCACTTCGTCTGTTCTCTGGGAACTTGGCAGCGTGAAGAAGCCAAGGTGCTGCTCTGAGACTCTTGTTCAAACACTCAGCCCTTCCCTGCAATGGCACCTGTGCCAGCTTTTGCTCCATGGTTGTGGCTGTGGGTGCTGTACCAAGGTCACTCACCAACTGTTGACCATAAGAGACCTCTCTGAAAACATATCCCATGTTTTCCTTGCTGGTTCCAACTGCCAGTGGTCAATCCCGATGCAGTTCTTTGGTTCTCTGAGAGCAAAAAAGTTGTTAGTTTTACTTTGCCTCCCAGCTGGTGACTAGCCAGCCACTGTTGGTGGCACTGCATTGTCTTTCCTCTATGGTATGATGTATTTCTTCTGTATCACTTAATCTTATTTTCTTCTCTTGTCAGTTCTCTCCTAGTTGCTGGGTAATTTCCACTCTTGATTGCTCTCCAAGCAATTTTTTTTCCAGACTCTAGACACTTTGTCCAGAGAAGTTGAGTTGCTCACTACTCTACCATTTTTTTCCTCCCCTCCTGTGTGATGTTTGTTGAGAGTCTTTTTCAGACATAAATTTTCATATACTTTGTTCATATGCCTGGAAGAAAATACAAGGGAAATATGAAAACCATTACAATTTATACAGATATTTCCATTTAAAACTCATGATAAAAATCTGATTCCCAATGTGATACGCTAAATTTTATCTGAGTAAATTATGCAGAGTTGAGGCACTTAAAATGCAATTAGAAACAGAAAAGTTTTGTTTTTGGTGTTCCCCTTGTTGAATAATGGAGTTGGAGGAGACTGAAATAAGAGTACACACATGTACTCAGTCTCCTTCCATATGTGAAATCAAGACTCTTACCAATACGAATGCCAATACCACATGTCAGTTTTCAACCTTGGCCCAATTGGGAACAAAAGTAAAGCTCTTTTCTTCATTTTTAGTTAGTGCAAAGCATTTTGTTTAAAAACAGGAATGAACTAAAAAAAAAAAAAGTAAGAAACTTTCATTATGCAGGTACTGAAAGGGAATGTTCTAACACGACTGTCATTCTCATCTATTTAATCTGTGTTTTTATTAGCACATGTTTTCAGTACACAAAGATTACATTCATTGTAGCAGTTTGGTATGTGCACTTTATTCATTTCCTCTCCCATTATCTCACCTTCTCTGGCACTTCCCTCCATCTCTTGGTCCCCTTTGTTTTTGCAAAAGATTTATCTCCATGCTTTCTATTTTCTCAATAGTGGCTTGAGTTTTCTCCACAGCCTCTCTAATAATTGTTATTGTGTGTGTCTTTCTGGCTACTGTCTTTTTTTTTGGGGGGGGGGACAGGGTCTTGGCTATGTAGTTCAGTCTGGCCTTGAACTCACTATGTAGTCCAGGCTGGTCTCAAACTTGCAGTGATCCTTCTGCTTCAGCCTCCCACTGGCTCTTGTCTTATTAGTGACTTTTTATTTTGCTGTCACTATTTAAATTGATGACTAGTGGCATAGTTTTAAGAGCTTCAAGTAAATGGCTATTTCATCCCAAGAAAGATAGAATTTTTAGTTCCATTCTTAAAATGAAGAAACAGACATATTTCTTCTTTTTTACTAGATAGAAGAAAAAAGTACAAAACAAACTTACTAAATTTTAAATTAGCCAGGACAAAAAGCATTGCTTTCTGTTGGTGATGAAAGAAGCTAGTGTTTTGTGGTATGTGGAAACACATGAATGAAAATGAGTCAAATCTGGGTCAGCATCAGTGCAACACACAGCACTGCTAATATTCTGTTCTTAAAATAGGGGGAGGAAGTACTAGTGTAAGACAATTTGAGCAAAGCCTTGGTGAGTTTGGCCTGCCTTTCATGATTTTGTGAGACAAAGTAAACCCTTTTCTTTACAGTTTATTGAGTTTGAACACTGTGTTTAGAAAAGGACACGGGATTGAATTTTTCATGGCAGATGCACTAATATACAGAGGTATCATTGAGGCCTGGTGATCGTAGATAAGTTGTAGAGCCTTACTTAGCATATGCCATGGTCTGAGTTCAACCACATTATTACAAAATTTAAGGAACAGCACTCAGGAGGCTGAGGCAGCAGGATTGTTGTGAGTTTGAGACCAACCTGGGCTACACAGTAAGTTCAAGGCCAGCCTGAACTGCATAGTGAGACCTTGTCTCAAAAAAATAGGGCCAGGGATTTAGCTCAGTGGCCTAAGCACCTGGATGGAAGGCATGAGGTTGAGAGTTCAAGTCCCAGTATCAAAAAAAAAAAATAAAAAAATTAAGGAAGAAAAAAAATGTGTTGAATTGAAATTGATTCACTGAAATCAGAATTTAAAAGACATATTTGTATTCCCATTTGCATTGAAAAATTATTCTCAATATTCATGGTATATCATGAACAAAACCCAGACTACAAGGGAAATATTGCAAAGAATCAACAAATGGGATCTCGCCTTATTGAAAAGCTTTTGTGTAACAAAAGAAATCACCAACAGATTGAAAAGACATTCCACAGATTGGGGAAAAATTATAGCCCATTGTCCTATAGACAAAGGACATATCTAGAACATATAAAGAACTGAAAAAAATCAGGACCCTCCCACCCCAGATTCAAAGACCCAATCCAAAAATGGGCATCTGAGATCAACACACACTGTCAGATGAAGAAATACAATTGGCAAATAAATACATGAAAAAATATTCAACATTATTGGTCATGCAAGAGATGCAAATTAAAACTGAGATTCCATCTCACCCCAGTAAGAATGGCTATCATTAAAAAATCAACTGATCACAAGTGCTGGTGGGGCTGTGAAAAAAAAGAAACTCTTCTCCACTGTTATTGGGAGTGTAGACTGTTACAACCACTGTGGAAATCAGTGTGGAGATTCCTTAGAAAACTAGAATTAGAGGTCCCATTCAACCCAGCTATTCCCCTTCTTGGTATCTTCCCAGAAGAATTAAAAACATCCTACCACAGTGATATATGTGCGCCCATGTTTATAGCAGCACAATTTGTAGTAGCTAAATATCGGAAACAACCCAAATGCCCATCAACCAAGGAATGGATAAAAAAAGATTTTTTTATAATGGAGTACTACTTAGCTATTAAGAAGTATAAACTGGAAGGTTTTATAAGTAACTTGATGGAACTCGTGACCATACTCATAAATGAAGTAAATCAGACCCATATGTGTAAACACCATATTGTCTTCTTAGTGTGAGAAACTGAATAAATAAGATCCAAAATATACAATAGATATTGTGAACTGGGAAGAAACTGTTCAGAAGAAGTGACAAACTGTGATGGGGGAAAGGAAGAAAAGGGAAAAGAAAAATATATATATACACAAGATAGTTAAGATAGTTATACAGCTAGTTTCTTTTAGTTCATTGAAAAGAAGGGTTTGTGCTTATACTGTTTGGACAAGATACCATGCCTATATATTGTACTCTGAATAACTATTATGAAGACAACAATATGCAATGTATTAATTATTGTAACTGTCCTACTAACCTGTTTTGAAACTGTTTCATTGTTATCTCTTTTCTCTTTAAAAAGATTTCAGAATTTTAAAAATATATATTCATGGTACAAAAATAATATAAATCCACTTCAGTGGTTCTGTTAGTGACTTTTTAGTTGCTAGGAAAAAAATAGCTGACATAATTTAAAAGGAAAGGATTGCTTTGAGTCAGTTTCAGAGGCTTCAGTCCTTGCTCCTTATAGTTCTGTTGAAAGGCAGATACACCACTACAGAAGGGCATGGTGAGGAATCCTGGTTTCCCTCATTTCACCTAGGAAGGTGGTGGGGAGGGTGCAGGGATGGTATGTTCCATTTTAGAGCATATTTCCAGCAACCTTCCTGTAAAAATATCTATAAATTAATCTACAAGCAGGGCAGAATCAGCATGTTATGGCTAACCTCAAAACCTTGCAGCAAAGCTACAGAACCTTGCAACCTTGCAGCAAAGCCTACAGAACATGGCATTTTAAGGCTATTTCATTCTATAAAATGTTCAAATGCATATGAATGATTTGGTTTATTATACAGTGGAATATTTAGTTTCAAAAAAGAATATCTTACCATTCATGACAATGTGTATTAACATGGAGATCATTAAATTAAATACTCCAAGCATAAAAATCACCACATTTTTATTGAGCATCTACAATGGTCCACTAAACAGAGCAGAGAGTTTAGTGGTGGTTGACATGGGTGAGGGTTTGAAAACTGTGAGAGGTTAATGAAAAGGTGCCATATATGTTTTGCACAGTACAAATAGAGTCTGGAGATCTGGTGACTATGGTGAATGTCACACTACCCTACATAGGTTTGGAATTGCTAACAGTAGCTTTTAGTGTTTTCACCCCATACTGAAGAGTAACTATTAGTTGATAGATATGCTAACTAGACAGGTTATGACAATTGTTTCTCAATATTGACATATTGATACATTTAATTGTATAATTTCAATATATACAATTTTACTTGACCATTTTGCCTCAATGAAATGAATTTAAAATTGTCAGATTAGGGAAATTTAAAATAACTATGGCTATAAATGTCTAAAAATTCAACGATTTATAGTTCACAATTTTGAAAGCTAACAAATATAAGAGTAAGGCATACACATTGTAAAGTATAGATGATGCCTTCTATCTGTGTCCTCACATAGCCAAAAGAATTTTGGTCTCTTACATGTGCATGTATCTTATTGTTAAGTGTTCTGACCTCATGGCTTTATTCATTTGTAGAGTCTCCACCATCTCATACCACCATGATGGGGAATAGGATTTAACGCATGAAATTTGTGAAAGTTTAGCCATTCAGAGCACATCAATTATATAAGGAAGTACTGGATGTTGAGTAGTATTAAGACTTGTTTATGACTTAATGTTTCCTCAAGGATTTCTGTGCTAACTTATAATCCACACTGAGAAGTCATAGGGTTTACAAACTTAGCTATTCTGTTTAGACTTTAGAAAAATAATGCAGCTCTGGATGTTATAAAACAAATAAGATGTAAATGTCAAAGAAGACTATGCATAACAAGTGTTAAAAGGTCAATGACAGAAGCAATTATTGTTCCCATTTTCATGAATGACTTATGATGTCAACAGGCCCTCGAGCTTTTTGTGTTTACCTCCCAAAACCACAGCCAAGTATCACAAGGGATGGAAGAGTTTTGAAGAGACAAATTAAGATGTCATCACAGGAAATGAGTAATGTCACCATGGTATGATGCCAAGAGTTCATTTTATAGTCACAGGCAAATGTAATATCTTTCCTAAATCAATTCCTCTTCCTTCTCCCCATTTCTTCTCCAAAGTGAATGTAAGTTTTAGTAGTGGCTTCCCTCTTCACTTACTTCCAACATCTGACTGTTAGTGAGCCCATTCCATTGAGTTCTCCACCAACAAATTTCATATTCTCAAAAAGAAATACCCCTGCCTTATCATTTTCCATCTATATGTACCTCTTCCCTGCCTATTGTAGTTCTGTTCTCATTGGTCTTTTGCGCTGGAAAACTCAAAATGTACCATAAGATTGGATGAGATAACGTTTCATCTCTCTAGCTCTTCTATATATTCAATACATGCTTGCATTGTGTATATTTTTTAACAACAGATGTATTCCTCTTACAACCACATCAAAGTTCCAAGCCTGTATTCCTGGAGAAGCTTGTCATGCTGGCTTTCCTGACATGAACTCTGCTGTTCTCATCACAGGAGTTCAGGTCCTCACTGTCACTGAGGATGGATGCAGTTCTTTTTGGAGGAACTGTGATCCTTACTTTTGAATGTCGCTTCCTGGTTCCATTGCAGATCCTTCAGCCTGCTGGCCCAGATCCGTCTTCCCGCTGGTGCAGACTTTTTAGTTTCCACCACTGACCTTTCGTCCTTCCCACCGCAGATCCTTAATACAGACTTACAAATACAAATAAAACAGGTTAACTAGAAGAACAATAGTATTCTCATTCCACTGTTGCTTTACCAATACATTTCAAAGTATCATGAAAATTTCTGTGTGAGATGTGCAGATGGATGGAGAATAAGTATTTGATGACCAAGATATGAAGTAAACATTTAGAGAACTCAGCCTCATTTCAGCTTTTTATAAGTAGAGATGTTTCATGTTGTGAATTTGATTCTTCTTCTTAAAATATATATCTGACGATTTAGGAGGCAGTGACCTTTGAGGATGTGGCTGTAAACTTCACCATGGAGGAGTGGGCTTTGCTGGATCTATCCCAAAAGAAGCTCTACAGAGATGTGATGTGGGAAAACTTTAGGAATGTGGCTGCTATAGGTAAGGAATAAATCATTTTCTCATTTATGTAATCAGACAGCACTTGTTATTGTGTATCAGTGCAGTTTCCTTAATTGGAATATAAATCTTCCAGGCTTGGTCATATTGTACCATGACTCTAATGAATCTATTAATTTTTATGTTATATAGAAACTCATCATTACATTTCTGTTTCTACACTTTAGGAAGAAACTGGGATGACCAGCAAATTGAAAATGAGTACAAAAATTGCAGGAGAAATGGAAGGTAATTTGCACTCACAAGAACAATAATGTTCCTTAAAAATCAGTATATGAGTAGAAATAAAAAAAGCCAAACATGCTGTGTAAGTGAAGCTATGTTTGTACGTCTTTAATCTCAAAAAATTTTTCCAAAGATGCATACATGTTGAGTATCTATAACCTGACAATTGGATATTTAATATATTCCAATGTATGAAACCAGGGAGAACTGATGTTATGGCACAAGTTACATTATCTAACGTATCAATTAAAAAACCCAAGTTGTTTTCTATGCTCAAGATTGTGAAAATGTTGCATAAAACTGTGTTTAGGCATTGACTATTGGTGTATATAAAACAAATTTTGTGTTTAGACTGGAAACCACGTTCAGGATATTTAAATTAATACATATATGAGTATTTTTTAAAGACCAGTTTCATATCATACATATTATGTAAAGAATGCTATGTGTATTTAAATGTGGTATGCACATTCAGTATTTCTGAAATTGCTAACCTTGGACAAGTATTCAAAATCCAAATGAATAGCACTGTTTTGCTAATAGATATTTCCAAGCAATCTTCTAAAGCATTCATCCATTCATATTCCAAAATATAATGTACACTCATATTGTTGGTGGGAATATATTGAATAACTTCTATGAAAATGTGTGCAGAGATTACTTAGAAAAGAAAAAATAGAAATTCCATTAATTCTCCTAGGTATATAGCCCCCAAAATTAAAGTAATCATGTTACACTGATATATGCATATCCATGTTTATAGCAGTACAAATTATAACACCTAAGTGCTGGAAACAGCCTAGATGCCCATAAACAGATGAGTAGATTAAGGAAACATGAAATAGCCAGGCATGATAGTGCATGCTTGGAATTCTTATACTCTGGGAAGCTGAAGCAACAAAATCATACATTCATGCTCAGTGTAGGCATTTTAATGATCAATGAAACTCTTCCTCAAAATAAAAAATAAAATAAGACTGGGGATATAGCTTAGTGCCAAAACCCTAAGTTCAGTCTCTAGCAATGAAAAAAATGGGCCATATATACACTATGGAATAGTATTCACCCATAAAGGACAACGAAATGATGTCACTTTACCCAAAAATGGGTGGATCTGGAGCCCATAGTATTAAGTTAAATAAGTGAAACACAGAAATTTCAATTTCACATGATATATTTTGTATGAGAAACCCAAAATAACAATTAAGGGGTAAAATAAAGGAGAGATGGTAGAAAAGAGAGAAGCAGGCATTTGGGAGAAGGATTAAATGGCTCAGTAGAAGGGGGAGGTGTTAAAGGCATGGAGGAAAGGGTATCAGAAATAGCATATAGAATATATATGTACCAATTCTTCAAAATACAAGTATTATGTGTGCAAACATGTCTATTATAAACTCCCAAGTGAATTGCTGCTGTTTTGTTAAAGGCTGTTTTCACAGCATCATCCAGAGTATACAGTGAATTTATGATCAAGTGGTCTAAGAGACATCAAATCTGTTCTCCTCCTTGTAAGTCTTTAGTAACAAGACACTTTTGTTAATGTGATTGGTTATTTTGTTATCTTTATTCTTTTACAGAAGTGAAGAGGTAGAAAAATGCTGTCAATATAAATTATGTCAAAAACATGGTGAAACTGTTTTTTGGACTGCAGATACTAATGTGTACATAAAAGCAGTTGGTACCAAACCAGGCGAAATTCTTGGTTGTAGAAAGCCACCAATTGATCATTCATTTTCTAATGTACCCATCATGGCTAACACTGGACTCGAATCCTATCAAGGATGTGAAGAGAAGCTCTCTAATTATAACAACCATGGGAAAACCTCCACTGACTTTCAGTCCTTTCAGAAGTATGCAAAGACAAATCCTGGAGATAAACCTTGTGAATATAAGCAGTGTGAAAAATCTTACTCTGAAGGCATTGAAGGAAGTAACCCTGAAGAGAAACCCTTTGTATATAAGCAAGATGTGAAAGCCTTCAGTGCACCCAGCTATGTTCAGATCTGTGAAAGAAATCACAATGACGTGAATACCTGTGTATGTATACAATGTGGAAAATCTTTTAATTCTCTGCATGATATTCAGATACATGAAAGAGCTCACACTGGAGAAAAACCCTACGTATGTAAGCAATGTGGGAAAGCTTTCAGCACACACAGTCATTGTCAAAGACATGAAAGAACTCACACTGGGGAGAAACCCTATGTGTGTAATCAATGTGGGAAAGCTTTCAGAACACACAGTAATTGTCAAATACATGAAAGAACTCACACTGGGGAGAAGCCCTATATTTGTAAGCAATGTGGGAAAGCCTTCAGCAGACAAGACAATTGTCAGACCCATGAAAGAACTCACACTGGGGAAAGGCCCTATGTATGTAAGCAGTGTGGGAAAGCTTTCAGAACATACAGCCATTGTCAAAAACATGAAAGAACTCACACTGGAGAGAAGCCCTATGTATGTAAGCAATGTGGGAAAGCCTTCAGCAGACAAGGTAATTGTCAAAAACATGAAAAACTTCACACTGGGGAGAAGCCTTATGTATGTAAGCAGTGTGGGAAAGCTTTCAGCACACTTGGTAATTGTCAAATACATGAAAGAACTCACACTGGGGAGAAACCCTATGTATGTAAGCAGTGTGGGAAAGCTTTCAGAACACATGGTAATTGTCAAATACATGAAAGAACTCACACTGGGGAGAAACCGTATGTATGTAAGCAGTGTGGGAAAGCTTTCAGCAGACGCTGTACTTATCAGAAACATGAAAGAACTCACACTAGGTTGAATCCCTTTGTAAGTGATCAATGTGGAAAAGCTTTCAACACACATGGAAGTTGTCAAATAAATGAAGGCCTCACACTGGGTGGAAATGTTGTGTATGTAACAATATGGCAATGCATTCAGTACACAGGGGTATTGTCAAATACGTGAAAGAAATGACACTGGTGAGGAAGCCTATGTATATAAGCCTTCATTTACTCCAGTAATCATTTTGCACATTGTAAAAGTAAAAAAAGGAAGTTGACATGAATATATAAAGTGATTCCACTGACCTTAAAAGACTCATAGTAGAGGCAAACCCTTTCTTTGTAACCAATATAGTCTTTCAGTACCAACAGATATCATTACATATGAAAGTATTCATAGTAGAACCTGAACATAAGTGAACAAGGTGAGAAAGGTTTTTATTTTTTTCAGTGCATTCAAATTGCATGTGAGGGCCAGAGATATAGCTCAGTGACACAGCACCTGCCTGGTAAGCGCACGGTCCTGAGTTCAATTCCCAGTGCCAAAAAAAAAAAGCAAATTGCATATGAAAGGATTCATCTGAGGGAGTAGAATCTGAACATAAGTGAGCAATGTGGGAAACCCTTCCATTTTTTCCACTTGAAATATGGGAGGAACTCACGCTAAAGAGAAACTCTAGGTTCTTAATGTGAGGAAGCATTTTGTGATTCCATAGTTGCAGAAAATGCACAAACTCACAAGGAGCATCAGTATAAATAACAGAATGTGAGAAGTCTTTATTTTTACATGACTTTTCTACAAATATGGAATTGCATAGTGAAGAAACTCATATCAACATTTATTTTGTGGAAACACCCCTATAACCATTTGGTGTTACTCATATTACAAATGAACACAGAATTGTGATAAACCATTAATGTAAGGGATGTACATAGTTGTTTATTTGTCCCACATGTGAAATGTGTATTGGTTCAAAACCCTGTGAACACACAAAGTTCTCAACTATAGCTTATATTTTAAAAGCCTTTGAATACCCTAAAATATAAATATAGTAAACTCCCTCTTAAAGTATATCTCTGGATTACATATTTCCAAGTTCACCTTTTTTTTTTTTTTTTTTTTTTTTTTTTTTTTTTTTTTTTTTTTTGCTACCAAGGATCAAACTCATGACCTCACACTTGCCAGGCAGGTGCTTGTGCCACTGAGCTAAATCCCTGGCCCTCTAAGTTCACTTTTAATAATAAACGTGTTCATATAACTCTGTATGTTCTTATAAGTAATAGTGTGGGGTTTACTGCTATCTTTTCACCAAATTAACTGATAAATCATTCTTTATTTTGCACTATGTTAGATACATAGGTGAATTGAAATGTATTTCTAATCGTAATTTTACCAATAGCCTCTATGTATTTAAATTTTTTATGCATATAGTCTATGATTTTTCTAACAAAGGTATTTTTAATTGGGTGTTATTTTGTAATTATAATGTATATTTTCAAAAAAATTTGTACATGTGTTTTACATAGTTTAACTATTTTCAAACAACTTGTAGATTAGCAAATACTTTGTTTTCCTTATTCTGAGAAGCTATCTGTATATATCCCAACATAATTACAGATTATATGCAGTACATAATTTTGCCTGTTTTTTTGTCTCTAATTACAAGAGCCATTATAATGTGTATAAAATTTTACTTTTCATGCTTGTATTGCCATGATTTATTTTGGTGATCATCATACCAAAAATAAACAGCTGTGAGTCTGCAACTGCCATGGAGTAACAGAACCATATCTTTTCTCAAACAAGATGTAATGAATTGTAGTAATTAATCTCTCCAAAAACTGTAAATGGTGATATGACAAAACATTCTCAAAGGAATATTTGGCAGTCTTGAAATTTGGGAAGAATGATTTCTATTCATCATAATGAAACAAAATTCTTTATTCCTTGATATTGTGCATAACATTCAGTGATTAGAAATTCATCTTTTACCTGGGAATCTCAAATCAGCTTAGTAAAAGATATAATTGACTAGTTTTTGTGGGTAAGATTGTGTTCTGCCAGGGATTTAGCTCAGCGGTGTAAGCGCCTGCCTGGCAGGCACGAGGTTGTGAGTTTGATCCCCAGTACCAAAAAAAAAAACAAAAAAAACAAGATTGTGTTCTGGTTTACAACTTTCGAGATAAATTTATACAATATCCTTTTGGTCATCAGCAGTAAGGACCCCTATCTGTTTTATGGTTGAAAGAAGTGATATATATGCCTTCAAACACATAAAGATTTGTGCTGTCTCTGAACCCATCTCTAGTATCTTTGCCTTGTTTTTGACTTTTCACTGCCTAACACTGAAGTATTTTGTAAAATATTCTGGATTGTTTTCCCCATGAATACAGTGGCTGCTCAGTTTCCCATGGGTTTACATTCTGATGAGTCCATCCTAAAGTGATAATGTAAGTGACAAATGCATCAAGTATCTAATGTGAACAGTATACCTTATCCTAATCTTATTATGCTTAGACAGTTAAATTAGCCATCTGGTGGGCAATATCATCAAACATTTTATCTGTTTTATTATGAAATATAGAACGTCTCATATAATTCATAAACTGCATTGTAGAGTATTGTATTTTTACATCCTTGAACATGTGGTTAATTTTACTGTGGTTCACTTCTATTTCTTACTATCATCTGCAATTTGCATAGTGCATACTGCTTGCTATTCCAGGCAGAGATAGGATACTAAAAGTAGGAGACATTTTATCCTAAGCACATGTATTTGCTACCATTTTAGAATCAAAAAATCTTGCTTATACTGATATATCATACCTGTTATCCAACCTACTCAAGAAGCAAACCTGGAACAGAATTGAAGCTGGCCTGGGCAACATAGTGGGACCTTGTCTCAAAGTAAATAATGAAAAACGTGCTGATATGGTTCAGTACTTTAATACTCCTTGTTAAAATTTTTGTTTTTTAATAAGGTACAATAAAAGTCTATGTTTCTTTATTTTACTCACTACTTGTATGATTACATAAGTTTGAATTGCATTTCGTCATTGCTTCTATTCCAAATTTTTCCTTCCATCTGACAAAGTCAAATACAGATAACACAGGTGTTCACCAAACCCACAAACCTCATAGTGATTTTTCTTCTATGGAGATTGGCTTATTTGCATGTATCCATCACCATATTACAAACATGAAATTCAGAACTGCTGTTTATGATTAGCATTGTTATGCATCTTAGATACAATGAAGTTTACAACTGTAAAAATTATCCTGGAATGAATATGCTGGATAAGGATAGCAGCTTATAGCAATAAATGCCCACATCCAAAATAGAATGAGTCCACATAAATAAGCTGAAGATCCTTGAAAAATGAGCATAATCCAAATCTGAAGGTAGTACAAAGAGAATTATTAAAATCAGTGCAAAAATTAAAATTGAGACTAACAAAACAAACCACATGAGCATCTGAATAGATGCAGAAAAAGCCTTTGACAAAATGCAGTAATCATTCATGATAAAAAAAAATTGAAGAAAAAGGTGCATATTAAAATCACCTTATCTAAATTCAGCAAAAGTTACTTATGTAAAACCTACTGTCAACATTACATTTAATAGAAAACAAAACTCCCTCAAAACTTAGTAAGAGGATGTTCATGATTGCAATTCCTCTTTAATACACACCGCAAATGTTTACCCAGAACTATCAGGGAAGATAAAAAAGCACAGTCAGACTTTGCATTGTGAGTAACTTGGTCTGTGAGTGTTCCACAAAACAAGCAAATATTTCTAAGAAGTTTCTATGGTAGACAATGTCTTGCAATATGAGTAGTACATGACAAATGTCACATAATCACACCTGATTTTTTTCTCACTGCTTTGATATACAAGTGCTTTGGATTAAGAATAGAATGAATTATTCTCACAAACCAAGGTTTTACTGTATATGTATAGAAAAGTTGAATTATTATTTGCAGATGATATGATTTTATGTAAAAGACAAAAATCCACAAAATTAACATTAACCAAATTCAATAGTGTACCATAATAAAAAATCAAAACAAAAATCAGTAGAATTCTTGTACACTCATCATGAACTCACCCAGAAAAATTAGGAAAACAATACTATTTTCAATAGCTTGAAGTTATTTTCAGTAGTTTCTTGTTTAGGAATTACCCTAAACAAGCAAGTGAAAACCTCTACTCTGAAAACTACAGTACTCTAAAAGGAGATTGAAGTAGGTACCAGGAAATGGAAAAATATCTGGTGACCAATGATAGGCAGAAGCAATAATGTCTAAATGGCCAGTATTCCAAAAACAAACATACAGATGTTTTAAAATCAAACAAAATACCATGAAGTATTGCTCATAGAACTAGAGAAACAATCCTATATATCTAATCAGAAGAGAAAAGGAATACCTAAAGCAATTCTGGGTAGCAAGAAGCATCAAAATACCTGACTTCAATCTATATTACGAAGCTAAATGAGCAAAACAGCATGGTACTGGCACAAACAGACATGGACCAATGAAACAAAATATGGAATGGGAAACAACCCCAGACACGTTCAGCTATCACATCACTGACAAAGTTGTCAAACATACTGGAGTAAGGATAACATCTTTAATAAATGGTACTGCAGCTGGGTGTGGTGGCGCATATCTGTAATCCCAACACTCAGGAGGCTGAGGCGGGAGGGTCACAATGAGTCCACGGCCAGCCTGGGCTACAAAATGAGTTCAAGACCAGCTTGAACTGTGCAGTGAGACCCTGTCTCAAAAAATAATGATAATAATAAAAAGTGTTGGGAAAACTGGTTATCCACATACATAAGATTGAATCTAAATCTGTATCACTCAGCATGTACTAAACGGCAAACAATGGATCAAAGATCTAAATGTTAAAAGAGATTTTTGAAAGATAATTTGGTTAAACTTTTGAACATATATGCGAACAAAGAGTTAAATAGAACCTCAGTTTCACAAGATACAACATCCAGAATCAACTTAAAAAGCTTATCAAATTAAAAAGTTTCTCCACAGCAAATGAAACAATGAAGAGTGTAAGGAGACAACCTAGAAAAGGAAAAAAATTTTTTGCCTGCTGCACCAACAATGGATTAATATGTAGAATATATGTGCAACTGAAATGAGTAGATATTACTAAGCAGAAGTAGAAATTGTCCAGAATATATGAAAACATGTTCAATATCTCTGGCCATTAGAGAAATGCAAATTAAAGCAACACTAAAATTCTATCTTATTCCAGAATGTATGTCTATTATCAAGCAATGAGTTAATAACAAATGCTATTGTGGTTGTGTGTGTGTGTGTGTGTGTGTGTGTGTGTGTGTGTGTGTGTAGGCAAGGGGAATCCTTTCACATTAGTTGTGGGAAAGTATGACCACTATGGAAATCGGTATGGCAGTTCCTTGCCAAACTAAAAATAAAATTTCCATTTGACCCAGCTATTCTCCTTCGCAGTATCTCCCCACAATTATTAAAAACCTCATATTACAGTGATCCTTGCATAGCTGTGTTAACAGCAGAACTCATTTGCTAACTCTCGGAAGTAGCCTTTAAGTCTAATAACAGATAAATAGGTGAAGAAAAAGTATGCACATTGGAGTTCTTCCCTACTATAAAGAAGGATAAATTTGAGTCATAACATGGATGCACCTCAAGACCATAATATTAGGTAAAATAAATCAGACATTGTGGGGGGGGGAAATGCAGTCATGGGCTATGACCACTCAACCCTCCAAGATTTGAAATTTTTACTCCAGAAAGCAACAATGTGGAGTGCAACAAGAGAACTAGGTTCCTGAGAAGCAGGAGAAGGGAAGAGACCACCTGGACTTTCTCTGTGGCTTTGGTGGCTCACTTCTTGTGGTGGCTCATGCATGGCTCATGGTTGCTTGCAACTCACAGTGGCTTATAACCTCCAGAGACAAAATGATTACTGGGGACTCCAGGGTGCCTCTGGGAGAAATGTGGAACTGACTGGATCAGCAGTTTCTGTGATATGTAGACAGTACAAGAGTCTTTTCCCAGTGAGTCCTTTCTACAAGCAACAGCTGGTTAGTGACTTAGTACAAGCACCTGCCATATCCCTGCAGAGGGCACTTGGTTACATACTATCCTGGCAAAGGGTTGATTGTGTGAATCTGGAACCCAGAGTAGAGACAGCTCCACTTCAGGGCTCACAGTGTTGTATTCCCAGAGTAACTACATGAGAGACAGCTACTGGACACACCTGTGCTGAGCAAGAAGACTCAAAAGAGACACCCTGAAGATTTGAACAAAAGAGTGTGGGCCCTAAAACAATGGCCAATGATGAGGCACAGCCAGACTTGCTCTAGATTTGAAAGTTGTAACTTAAGAGCCCTTGCCCTACTGTCTATTGATGCCAAAATGGATCTCGGTTCTGACTGCCTTCTTTTATCTACAGTATGAGCAGGGACATATACTGACTTGGACACTGCCTGAAACTCCAGATTCTGGAAGAAAACCGCACCTTGAAAATCACAGAATAGTGACATTTTTTTCTCCTTTGTTTTTGTTCTTTTTATGAGTGTATGGTTTTTTCTGCTGCTTTTCTTCAATAGTTTATTGAGATTTGGGAAATTTTAATATCTTTTTTCTTGCTGTTTATTTTTTTAATTTTGTTAAGTTTATTGGTACAGTTTAGGTATATATGATGATCACATTCACCATAGGGATTTTGTACCTGTACATAATATAATTTGACCTGTCTTTTTTTTTTCTTCACGTTCCCCTCCCCTTCCTTTAACCCCTTTTCCTCCTTTTTGATGCTTATTTTTCTATCACTTTTTCTCATGTTTTTTTCTGTTCTTTCTGTTTTCTTTTTCTTTTTTAACTTTTTCTTTTATTTTTCTTTCTGAATGTAATTTCTTTTTGCTCCCTTATTTTTTAACAGCACTGTGCAAATTTATTAACCACTGAAGTACAGTAGCCTCTGGTAAGACTGGGACAGAATGGGGACTGAAAAATGAACAGATATTCAGGATCTAACGATTTGAAAGAAGCTACTACATACTTTTTTCACAAACATGTTTTCACAAAGCCAATACAGTGCTAGCCATTAACCCAGTACATAAAGTGTACTGAAGTAGAAAAGATGCAACAACAACAACAAAAATAGCTACATTAGAAAGACCAACACTTTAGAAAAAGAAAAAACACTTTTAGTTTCTCTCCTTTATCCCCTAAAATAACATCTTACAATTTGGGTCTACCTATACAGTCCTACATCAGCTTCTAGAATATTTGTCAGGAGGGAAAAAATAAAATGATACTGGCCAGTAGAGTCTTTGGATATTTAGGAAGGAGAGGAGCAGAAAGTCAGTTCTCAGAACAAATTAGTCAGCTTTAGTCTCATTAGCAGGAACTTTGGATTCTTTGCTTTTCTGTATTTCTTCCATGTGTTTATCCTTCTCTTGCAAACGCTCCAGTCTGGCAGCCATTTGTGCACTGCGGTTCTTTGTTAGCTTCCATTTTGTGGTTCAGTTTCTCTTGTCATTTTACTGAAGTTATTTTTCTCTTCTATTGCTTTTTGAAGCACTTCTTTCTCATGCTTTCATTTCTCAGCAAGCTGCTTCAAGGCTTCAGCTTCATGAGATTTGCATCTTTCTTCTGCAGCTTCTAATTTCTTCTGAATTTCCTCCAGGGAAAGGTCCTTCTTTTGGAGGGGAAAAGGGGAAATCTAGGACAGCTTTTTTGACCAAGGGCTGAGAATCAGCTCAAAAGCCTGGCCTGAAGCATACTTCTCTAGTTCATTCACTTGAATATCAGAAGAAGCCATGGTGAATAGAATACAAGAGACTGGCAGTGTATTCTACACAATCCACTAGTAAGGAAAGCCCTGCTTGGTCCAAGCCTCCTGGGCATGCTCTCTCTCCCTTATTTTATCATCTAATTTTTGTCAATTTTTCCTGTTACCTTTTGCTAATTCTATAAACATCCCTTTACTACCCAATAGAATCCTTTGCTTTTATGGTTTGTATCTATATACAAAAGCCTTATGAGCTCTCAGGTTGAGCTTTGGGGAGGTGGCTGGTTCTAGGGTGTGTCAAAATGAAATAAGGATATGTGATAACTAAATTAGTTCTTTGATTAGTTTAGCACAATTCTGGGTGTGGATAATGGAAAGTCCCACCCCCAGCATGAATGGCACCAACAAATAAGCTTGTAGGCTGAATGGAATATAAAGGGAGGCTTACTGGTGATGTTTCTGGTGCTGCTTTGCTGCCTTCTACCTGCCATACCATGGGCTGTTTCTCTTCTACCATGTGGCTCTGCCATACCAACCTTCCTTGAAGCCAGCCAACTATGGACAGAAAATTCTACAAACTGTGAACTGATAAGTCTTTCCTCCTTTAAGTATTGAGTATTTTGTTCCAATAATGAAAAAGTAAATGAGACAAATTTTGGTATCAGAGTAGTGGGCTCATTGTTGTTACACTACCCGACCATGTGGTTCAACAGCCTTTGGGACTGGCTTGTATGAAATGTTTGTGGAGGTTTGGAAATACTAAGTAAGCAGTCATGGAATTCTGTAAACTGAAGTTGATGGGAGATTGTGGTTAGATATTCGAATACCAGAATGTTGGTGGAAATACAGCTGGCAAAGACAAGGTTCAGGAGGTTTCAATAGGGAAGAAGGCCTCCGTTGGCAGTAGGACTCCAGGTCATGTGTGTTACACAATAGCTGAAAATTTATCTACATTTTGCTCATGTCAAGATACTTTGCCTGAGACTAAGTGTGACAGAGTAATCTGGTGAAAGAATTTTCAAGTCTAATGTTAAGGTGGTGTTGTTAAAGGTAGCTGAGTTAGTTAGACATATTATAGGCAGTCAGACAGGGCTGGGCCCTCAAAGGAGCCAGTGCAGAAGACCAGATACCTTGCAACCTTGGAGGAGACAGACACCTCCCACTGTGGGCCAGATCTCAAGACAAAAGATCAAGCAAATACACCTACATCCTAAGGACTGATAGTCTAAATAGTTCTCTATCATCCCAAGGAAGCCAGGAATCACCATCCCAACCCCCTGCAGAAAGAGTCACTGTTCTTTAAGCATGCCCACTTGCTACGTGACTCGCTTCCCCATTTGTTCCCAATTTAATCAATTTTACCTGAGCAATTAACTGGTTGACCATAATTCTGTCCCACCTTGTGCCCCCTTTGCAAGTTTCCATGTTTTCCCCAACTTGGACACATCTCACCTTGTGGCTTTGAAGCCCCTAGAAAGGACAGAGTCCTTGGCAACCCACTTGGGACCCCTTCTGTTTCTCTGTCAGACAGAAGTTTTCTTTTTCTCAATAAATATATTCTGCTCTTAACCTCCGTGTTCCTAAAATTCATTCTTCAATTTTAAAGAACACGAACTTGTATCAGATATCTAGTAGGTTGGGAGTTTTATTCCCCTATATCACTGTCATGGCTACTATTGGGGGTTTTAGCAGATCTCTGCTGAGGAACAAGAGCAGATGGCGCTGGGTGTGGAGAGTAGCTGAGCTGGAGATAGACCACACATTTGGAGCAAGACCAACCCTGAGAACATGGAACACCAGAAGGAAGCTTTGTGAACAAGTTGTTGGTACTAGCGCAAACTTGACCTGTAACTCGGTTGCATACCAGCAGGTGTCTGGCCTTGGTGTTCCTCCCTGTTAACTACAGCACAGATACCTATGAAACTGTCTCACTTTCCATGTTCTCAGCAAAACACTGAGACCTTGCTCTTTTGACCCCATCACACACTTCCCCCCTTTCTACTGTGTTTAAATAAAGACACAGACCACTCTGGGTTGTTGTTGTCTCTCCATCAGAGAGGTCATGTCACACTCAGTCCCAGCTTTCCTTTTACTATGTCTTGTCTTTTCTTAATCTCCCATCACCCCCTCTTAGGACTCGACAGGCCACATGGGATGAGATGTGGTGGCTGGGGACCTGGCCAAGATCCCCAACTGCCTGTATAAGAGGCACAGCGAAAGATGAAGAAAAAACAGAAACAAATTTAGTAATGCATAAGAGGGGGGTTGAGAGATCAGTGCCTCAGGATGGGCAAAGACAAAAGACCTCCTTAGCTGGCCCACTTTTGTTTTTGCAGTGAGAAGTACAAGGGGGAGAGGAAGGGGGAATTTCCTGGAATAGCATGGCTGTAGTAGTGGAATGAACAAGTTTAACATCACAAAAGAAACAAGGTAAGATCCTTTCCCACACTAGCCCTCCCTGTTTTTCCTCAGCAGGTCTTATCCTGCCCTGTGAGCACCACAGCCTCACCAACTATCAAGATCTCAGTGGTGACTGGGAGAAAATGGGAGTTTCCTCATTCCAAACTGGCCCACAAGGCAAAGCAAGCATGGGCCTCAGACAGATTTTATTTTTAATTTATGATTTGTGGTCCCCAACAAGATGGGAGATTTAAAACTTTTGTGCCTGAATTGCAGAGTGCTGTGAACTCAATCCCATGGAACAAAATCTACAGGCCACCACCATTCTAGAACATGGTGCCCTGAAGTCTCTTCTCAAAGCAAAGTATTTTACTCATGATCACAACTAATAGTTTCCCTTAAATCTCAGAGTAGTCTTTGAACTTGGACTTTTCAGCAATATTAAAACCATAAGGACTTTGGCAACTCTTAGAGATGACTAAATGCCTTTTGCATGGAGGGATATGCATGAATATTTTGAAGGCCAGTAGTGGAATTTTATGGCTTATATTTTGATGTCCTCCCCACCTCAGAAAAAAAAAACCGTCATGAGTTCATAGATGAGGCTTTGAGAAGATGATTGGATCTAGGTGTGTCAAAATAGACTGATGGTGTGAGAACTCAATCAGTCCACTGATGATTGGTTGTTATGGTTTATACATTGTGTCAACTTGAGAAGTCTAGAAACTTAATTAAGTAACTCAGCAGGGAGCCAAGGTTCTTACTTTGTAAATATCCTCATCCTGTGAAAAGGAAGGCCAGGAGATTTGTGAATGCTACACCCACCTGGGGTGTGGGGGGGTCCTGTGTATAATATAAGGGAGGGGAAAGGGGCTTGCTCTTGCCCCCTTTTACTCTGTCTGCTTTTGGTTGGTTGCTGCCTTGAAGTGTTGCCCCAGTGCCGTGGCACCCTGCCTTGGAGCCAGTTGATTATGGACTGAAGCCTCCAAAACCTGTAAGATAAATAAACCTTTTCTTCCCTAATTTTGGGTGTCAGGTGTTTTGTCTCAGCAATGAATGAAAGGTAACTAAGACAGAATTTGGTACCAGTGGAGTGGGGTCATTGCTGTGACTATTCCTGACCATGTGGTTCAAGAACCTTTGGAAATGGCTTGTGGGAAGAGTTTGGAAAGGTTCAGAGATGTCACCTGAAAGAGTGATGCTGGAACAGCTTAGGCTGTTTTGTATGGGCAATTCGGGTCAGAGCCCAGGAGACCAGAAGTTTGATTAAAAGCCTGCTGGTAAAGACCAGGCTCAGGAGATTTCTGTTGGGAAGAAGGACTGCACTGGTGGTTGGATTCCACATGATGTCTGGTATGGGTTGGCAGAAAGTGTGTCTGCATTCTGCCCATGCCCAGAGACTTTGTCTGAGACTGAGATTAACGGCAAAGGACTGATTAGTCTTAAAAAAGAAATTTCAAGGCAATCTAATGTTGAAGCAGTGGCCTGGCTATTGTTGGGGGCCTTTAGCCAGATTTATGTTGGAAATCAAGAGCAAAGAGTACAGCATTGTGATTTAAAACGTTGTGAATTTGACCAGAAAGGAAGCTCCAGTCAAGCTGTGGACTGTAAAGAGAGGGCTAAGATCTCCATTGCTGAGAAGGAACAGAATAAAAAAGATGGCCTGGAGGCATCCAGGGAAGCAGCAGGCCTCCACCCTTTGCAGCCTCAGGCCTTCAAAAGTGAAAGAGTTTGCTCGGAGGAAAAAGCTGCAGAGTGCCATGTTCCAGAGTGGCGACAGAGGCCACAGGAGGTTTCAAAAGGGTCGCAGCTGCACCAGGTTCCAGAATTAGGGCAGCCACACCAGATTCTAGAATGGAGACAGTATAGAGAATCTGTTTCTCAGAATCAGGTTCAGGGTGCCCAGCAATCCAGGCACTTGACCCCTACAGCCAAGAGAGAGGAGAGCCTGGCTACTGCTCCAGCTGGCAGCAGACCTTGGCATTATCCAAGTGGTGCAAGGGTTCTGAGATTAAAAAGGCTTCCACCATGATTTCAGAAGGCCTGGGAGGCCAGGCAATGTGCCCCTGAGAGGGCAGTGTGTGAAGCTGTGAGTGTGAAGCCAAAAGTGAAATGGAGAACCCAAAAGTTTGGAAAAGTCAGCAGCATGGATCATCTAAGGAAGCCTACAATGAGGGAGCAAAGACAGCTCAAGAGAGAAGTTGTGGGAGTTAAAACCTCTGGAAGTGCCACAGGGGTAGAATCACTCAAGCCTTTTAGAGCTTGCAGCAAGATTGCTTCAGATGCTGAGCATAGAATTCCAGGACTTAATGTTTGCCCTGCTGGATTTTGGGGGTGTTTTGGTACCAATCTTTTGTATTCCTGTTTGTAACTTCTGGAATGGTAATGTTTATCTTGTACCTTTACATGTTGGAAGTGTTTAACCTTGTTTTCATTTGTACAGGGGTTTACAGTTAAGAGTTTGCCATAGATCTCGGGGGAGATTTGGGACGAACTTTTCAGCAATGCTGAAACTGTTAGGACTTTGGCAACTCTTGCAGATGGACTAAAGCCTTTTGCATAAAGGGATGTGCATGAGTCTTTGGGGGTCCAAGGATAAAATGTTGTTTCTAATGTAATATAATGTTGATAGACTTAATGCTGGTTCTTAAGGATTGTTAAGTTGCAAAATGTTAAGAATAAGCATGCCTTTGTATCTGGAGACTGATTTAAAGAAATGTGTCTGGTTGCCAAGTTGACAAGGGGTGGATTTTTATGGATTGTTACATTGTTATGGTTACATTGTGTCAACTTGAGAAGTCTAGAAGCTTAATTAAGTAACTCAGCAGAGAGCCAGTGTTCTTACTTTGTGAATATCCTCATCCTGTGCAAAGGAAGGCCAAGAGATTTGTGAACACTACATCCACCCTGGGAGGGGGGAGTGTCCTGTGTATAATATAAGGGAGGATAAGAGGCTTGATCTTGCTCCCTTTTACTCTGGCTGCTTTTGCTTGGCTGCTGCCTTGAAGTGTTGCCCCTGTGCCATGCCACCCTGCATTGGAGTCAGCTGATTGTGGACTGAAACCTCCAAAAACTGTAAGATAAATAAACCTTTCCTTCCCTAATTTTGGGTGTCAGGTATTTTGTCTCAGCAACAAATGAAAAGTAACTAAGACATTGGTTTAGTGTTGTTATGAGAGTATATAATAGGAAGGCCCACCCTGGTATGGGTGGCACCAACCAATAGGCTGTAGTTAGGAAAAAATGGATCAAACATCTTCTAGATGCTGTAATGAATACTAATCTAAGAGAACTGGAATAAGTGAAAAATAAGACCACAGAAATGGCATAAAATACCTGCTCACTGAAATAATGGCAGAAAACTTTCCAAATATAGGAAAAGAAACATATAGATGTGTGAGAGATATACAACACAAATGGCCATAACAAATGGAGAATTACTCTATGCTACATTACACTCCGAGTTCCAGAAGTCCATCACAGGGATACAAATCTTAAATACTGTTATAGAAAGACTATGAATCACATGTAAAGTTAAGCCCATTAAAATTATAGTAGACTTCTCAAAAAAACTATAAAAACCAGGAAGGCTTGAAGTGAAGTGTTTTGAGAACTAAAAGATAAATTCTGACTCCAACTTATGTATCCTGGAAAATTCAGCTTAAATATTGATACAGGAATAAGTTATTTCCATGACAAGGACCACATCGAGAACTTCATGACCACCAAACCAGTATTAAAAAAATTCTCAAGTGTATCCTAGAAAGGGACACTACAGCCAACAATGAAAAGAAGTAAAAAAGAATTAATATGCCTGGCAAGATGTGTGGCTAAGAAAAAGGAAATAAATAAGGAAATCAGTAACAGAAAAATAATGCAATGTCAGGAATAAGTCAATGCTTATCAGTAATAACTCTCAATGTGAATGATTTCAACTCCCCAATCTAAAGATACAGAATGGCAAAATGGATAAAGAAAGAAAACCTGATGATATGTGGTATACAAGAAACATATTTAATTCAAAAAGAAAGTCACATATTAAAAATCCAATGATGGCCGGGCTTGGTGGTGCACAACTTTAATCCCAGCACTTGGGAGGCTGAGGTAGGAGGAGTGTTGTGAGTTCGAGGCCGGCTTGGGCTACAACATGAGTGAAAGGCCGGCCTGAACTACATAGTGTGACTCTGTCTCAAAAAACTAGGACTGGGAGTTTTGCTCAGTGGCTTTAGCACCTGCCTGGCAGTGTGAGGTTGTGAGTTCAATCCCCAGTGCCACAAAAACAAACAAACAAAAAAATCCAATGAAGAAAAACAGTATTCCACTCAATATGAACCCAGAAAAAGGCTAGAACAGAATAGCTATCATATTTCTGATAAGTTGATTTCAAGCCAAAACTGATCAGAATAGACAAAGAAGATCACTAAATATTTGTCAGTGACAGTATGTCAACAGGAAGAGATAACAAGTATAAACATTTGTGCACCAAACACTGATGTTCCTAACTTCATAAAACAAATAGTAGGGGTCTGGGGATGTAGCTCTGTGGTAGAGAGCTAGTATGCACAAGGCCCTGAGTTCAATCTGTGGTACCATCAAAAAAAAATCCATTAGTAATGGACTTATAAAATCATATAAACACCAGTGCAACTGTAATAGGGGACCACAATATCCTACTGTCAAAAATAAATGAAATAGACAAAGAATTAAAAAAACATGAGTTCAACAAAACTTTTGAATGCATGGACTTAATAGATATCTACAGAGTCTTCCATCCAAAATCAATAGAATGCACATTCTTCTCAGTAGCACTTAAGAGTTTCTCAAAAATAGACTGCATAAAGAATGTGTAAATAAATGCAAAATGATGTGTAAGTAAAAGCAAAAGAATCAAAATTATTACACATATATTACCATATCATAGTGCACTGAAACTTCAAATCAATGGCAAAAAAAGAACAAAAACCCAAGAGACATTATGCAAACACATGGAAACTAAACAATACTCTATTGAATAATCAACAAGTCTCAGAAGAAAATTAGGAAGAAATTAGGCAGCTCCTAGAATCAAACAATAAAGCCAATACAACGTACCAGAACCAATGGAACTCAGTGAAAGCAGTCCTACGAGGGAAGTTTATAGTGGGGAATACCCACATTAGAAACACACAATAAGCACAAATAAATAACCTAATGATACACCTCGAGGTCCTAGAAAAACAAGATCAACCCAAATCCAAAGTATAAGGAAGGAAATTATAAAGATCACAGCAGAAATTAATGAAACTGAGATCAAAAAAAGCAATGAATTGAAGAGCTAGTCCTTTGAAAGAATAAGCAAAACAAAAACCCTTAGCCAATCCTACCAAAATAACGAAAGAAAAGACTCAAATTCATGCAATTAGAAATGAAAAATGCAAAATCAAAATTGATTCTGGCAAAATCCTGATGATCATTGGTAACTTATTTTGAGAATTTCTATTCTAATAGAAAGGAAATTTCAGAAGAAATTAATAAATTCCTAGAAGCATATGAATTACCAAAGTTGAACCAAGAAGATATAAAATTTTTTAATAATCCAATATCAGTCACTCAAATTAAAGATGTAATACCAACACTACTGTCAGAAAAGTGCAGGTCCTGATGAAAGCTTTTTCTCTACAACCAAGAACAAGACATGTGTTTCCACTATCATAACACCTGTTCAATATAATTCTCAAAATATTAGTCAGAGCCATTAGGCAAGAGAAATAAATAAAAAGAATATGAATAGGAAAGGAATAATTTAAATTACCATTATTTGCAGATGACTTGATTCTGTACAAGGAAGACCCAAAAACTCAACCAAAAGACTCCTGGAATTAAAAACCAAATTCAGTGGCATAGCAGGACACAAAATCGACTCTTAAAAACCAATAGTGTTTGAGTATACCAATGATAAATTCACAGAGAGAAACTAGGGAAAGAACGAGGGAAAATTTTTCACAATTACATCCAGAAAAATCAAATACTTAGGAATGAAACTTACCAAGGAAATGAATGACCTCTACAATAAAACTACAGTACTTTGAAAAAGGAGATTGAAGAGGGTATTAGAAAATGAAAAGATACCCACTCTTCCTGGATATGTAAAAGAAATATGGTCAAAATGGATATGTTTCCAAATCTGTTATATAGATTTAATGCAGTTCCAATCAATATGCCAAGAGCATACCTCACAGAACTAGAGAAAACAAACCTAAAATTTATATGGAACCAGAATAGACCTACAATAGCAAAACTGATTCTGGATTCTGGGCAACAAGTGCAAGGGTAGAAGGCATCACACTTCCAGATGTGAAGTTATACTGCAAAGCTACAGTGATAAAAACAGAATGCTATTGGAAAGAAAAAAAAGAAAAACCAGGCTTATGGATTGATGGAATAGAACAGAGCAGCCAGAAACTGCTCCCAGCACACTCAACTACCTACTCTTTAACAAAGGGACCAGATAATTTCATGAAGGAAAGGCAGCCCCCTCAACAAATGCAATTGGGAAAACTGACTTTCCACATGCTGAAGAGTGAACATAGATCTGTATGTCTTACAATGCACTAAACTAAATTCAAAATGGATCAGAGATTTAAATATTGAAACAAATAAAGTCTAATAGACAAAATAGGTGTAACTCTTGAACACATATGCGTAGCCAAAGACTATCTGCACAGAACCCCAGTTGCATAAGAAATAATACTAAGAAAAAAATAATACTAAGATTCAAAAAATGGGGTCACACCAAATATAAAAGCTTCTACACTGCAAAGAAAGCCATAAACAGAGTAAAGAGATAACCTACAGAATGTGAAAAAAAATTTGCCTCCTACTCATTAAAGGACTAATATTTATAATACATAAAGAACTAAAGAAAGACCCCCTATTTTAAAGACCCAATAAAAATGGATATCTAAAGTAAATAGATATTTCTAAGATGAAGAAGCATGAATGGCCAGTCAATACATGAAAACATGTTCAACATCACTGGCCATTCAAAAAATTAAAGGAAAGTGAGATTCCATCTCATTCCAGATAGAATGGCTAAATTCATGAAATCAAATAATAGTAACAAATGCTGGAGAGGCCGCAGGGGTGGGGTGGAGTGGGGAGGATCCATTCTTCATTGTTGTGAGAGTGTAAACTGCTACAAACAGTATAAACATTTTTATAGTGATTCCTCAAAAAAACTACTAAAAATCAAGATTTCATTTGACTCAACTTTTTCCTCCTAGGTGTCTTCCCAAAAGTGCTAATGATACCATATTACAGTGGCACGTGTATAATAGCTTCTCAGGAAGGGAGATCTAGTGCCTGACTATATACATATATGAAAACTGAAATTTAACCAATTTCTTCAAATTCCAGACTATATTAACAATTCGGAGAATATGTCATGTATTCAGTACTGTCCTTGGCAGAGTAAAAAAATAAATTTGATGACTCAGACATTCAGCTATCAAACAGTTGATTTCTTGCCGGATCACGAGATTTCATCAGCCTTTTCTAGCCTTCTTTTTGATACAGCCCAGTTTCTTTTACTCTGCTTCTATCAATGGTGCCCCAAATTTTTTTGCTTAAAATTTGTTTTCTGTCCCGGATTCCTGAACTAATACAGTATCTAGCACACGGTCTACAATATTACTGCAGGAATTTAATAAATACTTGTGAATACTTGAAGAAAACAATGTTCCCGAGTGAATGCCTAAAATAACAATGTTCTGACCACTACAAAATACTTCTCACTAAATCCCCACATTAACATCCTGGAATACTGACAGTGATTATTACAAGCTCCCGAAGGATTGGCCACCTCTGATTACACCATCAAAAGGAGCTTCTAGGATCTGTAGAGCGATTGTATTAGACTTATTGGAAGACAGGAGGTCTAATAATTAGCTTTTACTGATCTCTTGGAAACAGCCCTGAGAACAGTGTTCCATGATCACATGAACAATTTAGAGTATACATTGCCAATAAGCAAACCTCAGTTCAGGTCATTACTTTTATTTTCTCCTCTCTTCCAATGCTAAGATTTAGTGACCTAAAAAACTTCCAGTCCATTGCCTTCGTCTGCAGTGAGAGTCCTAATATGCAGTGAAAGAGGTATAGCTCCTTGGATTCCAGGATGGGGTCAGAACTAAAACCAAATTTCCTAATTCCCATGCTATTATTTTCCCTCCCTTTCTCACCGATCTTTATGGTACCAGAGGGAAGGGGCAGGACTTGTATCTCCTAGCAACCGCTACCTGCTCTCTGATTGGCTGATTCCTGCACAGCCGCCATTTTCAAATCCCCGGATGATGGTGGTGGCGGCGGCGGCTCCCTGTTAGCAGGCACTAGCTGCCTCACAGAAGCTGGCGGGCACTGTGCCCGTCTGTGTCGGTCTCCCGGGCACTCGGCCACCGCTCCACCCCCTTTTCTACGACATGGAGCCAGAGCCGGCGGCACCGAAGCAGCCCCGGCCGCGGAGACGAAGCCGCCGGGCCTCTGGGCTCAGCGCGGACTGCGCCGCCCGTCCTTCGACTGACACCCCCAGGCCGGGGCCGCTGGATGGCAGGTGAGTTGGGGTGCAGATCCAGGCCGCGGCTGTGCAAGGGCCAGGGGCGCTGGGAGGACCAGGGACGGAGGGGAGGGTAGAGGTGGGAGAAGGGCCGAAGACTGGGAGAGGCGGAGGGGGGAAGGGCGAGGAGCGAAGCGGGTGCCCCAGCTGGGCAAACCAGAGCCGACGTCCCTCGAGAGGCCCCAGACCGCGAGTGCCCAGCCCTGCAAGGAAGGGGCGGGCTTGTTGACATTTTCCTGGGGACCCTGTCGCAGGGGAAGGCTTAGGAAAAGCCACACTGGTTTTTGTTTTTCACACCAACTGGTTGTGGGCTACGAATTCTCAAGAGTCAGAAAGCTGTGTCTGGAAAGAGCTATTTAGAAGAAGTGAAGTAATATTGAAATCAGTTCCAGTTTCAAATCGTGTGACCTTTGTCAAGTTTCTTAACATCTCCAGGGCAGTCGTTCTGTGAACAATGAACATTATAGTGGTACCTACTTCATATAAAGGGCATTTTGAATTCATTGAGAGAATGAATGCGAAGTACCTAGCATGGGCCTATATACAGGAAACTTTGAGTGACTTCACAGTTACGTATTAACTGTCATCTGTCAGTTTGTATCTATACGAATTATTCCATATCTGCTCCATGTTTTCCTAAGTCACTGTGATCCATTTAACATTCTCTTAGATAAACTACAGTCCTTTACATAACTTGCATGCTGTAACTTACATATCCATGCCAAGATATACAAATCACTTTTTTAAAAGTAGGAAGACACCCTACAGTCATCAGCAAAGCATTCATTAACCTCATGCACGTTACTCTGCAGAGAACTTTTTCACTCCATGCTGATTGGTTAGTTTGAAGTTTAGGGTAATCATTACCTTAGTACACCTTTCTGAACTTTGGTACCAGTGGTAGCCAATTTGTCTTCCTCCTCTTCCTGCCCCCCTTCTTTCTCCCCCTCCTCCTGCTCCCCTTCTTCGCTCGGGCCCCCCCCCCCCGCCTTTTTGGTGACAGAGTCTCGCCATATAGCCCAGGCTAGCTTTGAACTTGTGATTCTCCTGCTTCAGCCTTTGAGTGCTGGGGTTGTAGGCATATGCCACCATGCCTAGCTTATAGTTGTGATCAATTTTTAAGCAGTAATGAAAGTGCAAAAAGAAGTCATCACTAAGAGTGAAATGTAGAAGAGTCAGGAAAGAATAGTGGAAAAGAGAACTTCAAAAGGTCAAATGGAGGCAGTATTAAATTAATTCTAGATTCTTTCAGTAATACCAGGTGTAACCTAAAAATACAGTTGTTATGGTTTCAATCAAGAATGTCCCCTAAAGACCTCATGCGCTCCTAGAAGGGGTTCTGAAGGTGACTGAATAATTGGGGTGATATAGGTGATTTGCTGTTAGGAAGTGGAATCTGGTTGAAGGTAAGGAGTTGCTGGGGCATAACCTAGAAGGAAATATCTCTCTTCCTAGTTCCTTCTCACTCTACTTGTTGGCCATCATGACATAGCAGCCTTCTTACTTTATGTCCCTCTGCCATGCTGTTTCTTCCCTGGAGCTAACTGACTGCGGACTGAAAGCATGATCCAAAATATACCTCTTTTTTAAGTTTTGGGTGATGAATATTCTGTCGCAGTGATGAAAAAGTGACTAAAGACAGCTTTTTTCACCCTATCTTTTAAAAGCAAAGCATTTATTTTGAGTATCATTGAAATTCTCAAGATGAACTGGATGCTGCAACAGCTGCCATCTTGGATTTAGATGCTGTTCCTTCATGGAATCCATGCCTGAATCTGTGATATGCAATTTTTAGGTGCCTCATTTGCCCAGTTCTGATAGTATTTCACCTTTTAACCTTTGCACTCCTGTTATACTTTCTCTTGCACTTGGCAAGGTAGCCACATTTGCCATAGGTTGACTTCTGAATGTGGTAGGCCTTAGAGCACAGTGGTGGCAAAATATGTGCATCTTACTATGACACTTTCTGAAGGATAATGTTCCCTTTGTCATCTTGCTTGTACCTCCAAGACCGAAGAGCTGAGACAGCTTTTGATACCAGAGAAGTGGGTTTGTTGCTGTGACTACCTGACCATGTTGTTCAAAATCCTTTGGAACTGGCTTGCAGGAGGTGTTTAGAAAGATTTGGAGTTGCCAGCTAGAGATGTGTAGAATGCTGTAAGCTGAGCTTAATAGGAGAGTCTGGTTAGAATTTGGAAGACCAGGATGCTTTTAGAAATGAAGATAGTAAAAGCCAGATTTAGGAGGTTTCTGTTGGGAAGGACTCTGTTGACAGATGAACTCAAAACCATGTGTGTTAACCATCTGACAGAAATTTTGTCTGTGTTTTGCCCATGTCCCAAGACTTTATGGGAGACTGAGATTAAAGTCAGTGGACTAATTAATCTGACAGAAGAAATTTCAAGGCAGCCCATCTTTCAGGCTGTAACATGGGTATTGCTGTCAGCATGTAGCTAGGTTTATACTAAAAGCCAAGAACAAAAAGCCCATTTGAAAAGTTTCATTTTACTTAGAAAAGAAACACCTACAAAGTTGGAACAGAGAGCTTGGTTGTTTAAAACATTAGCTTTGAAAAGAAAGCTAAGCTGCCTGACAAGCTCAAGGTCCTGAGTTCAATTTATGGTACCAAAGAAACACAAACAAACAAACAAACAAAAAAACAAGTGCTTTGCACAAGGATAATAGGAAAGATACCTTAAGGGCATCTCAGGAATCAGCAAGACACTACCTTTCACTGAGTCGGGATGTAAAAGAGTAAAAGTAAACTCCTTTGAAAGATTTAAGCTTGAGAAGAGGACACGAGGGTGCCCTGCTCTGGAAGGGCAACCTAAGAAATTGGTTCCTTTGGCTTCCGTTCACAGTGCTCAACCATTCAGGCATGCAAAGGCCTTAGTAACCATAATCCAAGGCTGCCTAACTACTGCTTGAGCTGGTGGCAGACTTTGGCATCATTCAAATGGTGCTGGTTTTACAGTCATATGGAATGGGAGAGTTAGGGGGTCAAGGAGGATTCTACCCAGATTTCAGGAGACCTAGTAGGTCGAGCAGTTTGCCCTTGAGAAGACAGTATGTGAAGTTATGAGAGTGAAGCAGAAGTGCAGTGGAGACCTCAGGAAGTTGGAGAAGCCAGGAGCATGGAACATCTGAGGAAAGTTATAGGCAGTGAGCAAAGCTACCCAGAGAGGCCATGAGAGCTGCCAGCAGCAGTGCCATATGAGCAGGTTTGCACAAGCTGTTTGGAGTTAACGTCTCATCACAGCATACCGTGGGGTGCTGGCACCAGAGATGCAGGATTTAGTATTTGCTGTACTGGTTTTCAGTTTTGAGACTGCAAAGGGTAGTGACTTGCTTCTTGTGATGCCCTCAGGCCATCTTTTCTGTTATCCTGTTCCTTCTCAGCAGTTGAGATCATCTCAGCTCTATCTTTGCAGCCCACAGCTTTACTGGAGCTTCCTGTCTGGCCAAACTCACATTTTAAAGCATCCTGCTGGCCCCTTTGATCTTGATTTGCAACATAAATCTGGCTAAAAGCCCCCAGCAATAGCCATGCGACAGCCTCAGCATTCCACAGCTTTGAAATTTCTATTACCAGATTAGTCTGCTGCCCTTAGACTCAGGCAAAGTCTCAGTACTTGAGCAAAATGCTGACAGAATTTCTATCAAGCCATAACACACATTGTTGGGAGAGTCTAACAGTAATGTAGTCCTTCCCAGCAGAAATTTACCTGAACCTGATTTTACTGGCAGGATTTCTATCAGCTTTCTGGTCTTCTGAGCTCTGATCGGAATCTTCCATACAGGATAGCCAAAGGTATTCCCTCTTTACTCTTTCAGGTGACATCTGAACCTTTCTAAACTCTTCCCACAAGCCATTCCCAAAAGCTCTTGAACCACATAGTCAGGTATAGTCACAGCAATAACACCACTTCTCTGGTACCAAATTCTGTGTTGGTTACTTTTCTCTTAGCCCTGAGGCAAAAATACCTGACATCCAAAGTTAAGGGAGGAAAGGTTTATTTAGCTCACAGTTTGTGGAGGTTTCAGTCTATACTCTGCTGGCTCCAAGGAAGGGTGATGTGGCAAAGGTGCAGTAGTGCATGACGGCCAGAAGACAGCAAAAGCAACAAGAACAAACAGGGAAGAGCACAGCAAGAAGATTCTTTCTGTCCCTTATATTGTATGTAGGTCACACCTACCCTAGGATGAGTGTAGCACTCACACCCACAATCCCAGCATTGGACCATGAATCAGTCACAAACTCTAGAAGTCTGCCCCCGTGACTATGAGGCTTTGGATGGATATCCAAACACGAACCATCACACCTTTCCTATTTGAACATTTTCTTCCTGTTGCCCACTATCTATATTTTGGTCCTTATTTACACTTTCAGTTTCTCACTACAGAGAAATTGTGGTACTAAAACGTGTGTCTAATTTATTTTGCATAAGAGTATGGTCTCAAGGTGCATCCATTTACCTAGAAATATCTCAAGTTTATTTTTCTTTATGGCAGACTAGTACTCCAATGTACTAAAACAAAACATGTCTTTTTTTCTGTTGATGGGCATTTCAGCTACTTCTAAGAGTTAGCTATTACAAATTGTTCTGTGATGAACATGGATGTGCATGTATTGCTGTGATATGATGCTTTTAATTCTTTCAGGAAGATACCAAAAAGGGGAATACCTGGGTCAAATAGAATCTCTATTTTCAGTGTTTTGAAAAATCTCCACACAATTTCCACATGGTCACACTAGTCTACATGCTCAGCAACAGTGGTGAAGGGTTCCTTTTGCCCGCAGCTCTGACAGCATTTGTTATTGGCTGGTTTCTTGATAATAGCAATTCTTTCTGAAGTGAGGTGGAATCTCGGTTTTGTTTTGATTTGCATTTCTCAAATGACCAGTGATGTTGAACATTATTTCATACATTTATTTGCTGTTTGTACTTCTTCATTTGAGAAGTGTATATTCATTCCAGATGGCCATTTTTAGATTGGATCTTTAAATTTGGGGGGATCTGATTTGCTTGAGTTCTTTATATATTGTAGATGGTAGTCCTTTGTTTAAGGAACAGGTGGAAAAAATGGGGCCAGAGATTTAGCTCAGTGGCACAAGTGCCTGCCTGACAAGTGTGAGGTCATGAATTTGATCCCTAGTACCAAAAAGGAAAAAAAATTTTTTTCCCACTCTGGATTTTCTCTTCACTCTGTTAGTGTTTTGTTTTGTTTTTGTTTTTTTTGCTGTGCAAAAACTTTAAATGATAAGATACCAGTTGTTGAATCTTTGCAATATTTCCTGTGCAATCGGGGCTTTGTTCATAAAGTCTTGGCCCATACATATGTGTTCCAGAATTCAACCTAGTCTGTACTCCAGCAGAGGTAGTGTTCTGTTTTAATATTTAGATCTTGGATCCATTTTGATTTTCATTTAGTGCATGGTGAGAGATAGGAGGCTAGGTTTAGTCTTCAACATGTAGAAAGCCAGTTTACCCAGGACCATTTATTAAAGAGAATTTTTTTTCTAATGAAGGTGTTTTTTCTATATTTTTTCTGATGAAGGTATTTGGCCCCTTTAATCAGGTGACTGTGTGTTTGGCATTGTTTCTGCATCTTATAGTCTGTTCCATTGATTCTCAGGTTTTTTTTTTTTTTTTTTTTTTTTGCCATTGTATCACGGTAACTTTGTAGTATTGTTTCAAGTCAGGAATTGTGGTGCTGTCTGCCTTGCCTTTGTGCCCAGAATTGCTTTTGCTATTTTAGGTTTCTTCTGGTTCCAAATGAATTTTAGGATTGTTTCCTCTAAATCTATGGGGATTGCTTTTACTATTTTGACTGGGATTGCATTAAATCTGTTTAAGAATTTTGAAAGGACTGCATGGCCATTTTCACTATGTTGGTCCTTCCTACCCAAGATCAAGGGATATCTTTCCACTTTCTGATATCCTCTTCGATCTCCTTTTTCAGGGTACAGTAGTTTTCATTGTAAAGATCTGTTACTTCCTTTGTTACATTGATTCCTAAGTATTTCATTTTTTAATGCTATTATGAAAGCTGTGGTTTCCCTAATTTCTCTACTCAGTGAGTGTGTGCTCTTTTTTCCTGTTGATTCTTTTTTTTTAATTTTAAAGAGAATAAAACAAAACAACAGAACAAAGCAGATCAGAATAAAACAATGCAAGCAACATTGGATTTCAAAACAAGACAACAGGAAATCAACAGTGGCTACCATAATGTCTCTTGTTTTCTTCAAAATAGTTGTGCATATCTTCACATACAATGAATTCAAACAAAACGAAATATTTAAAATGATAAAAACAAAAAAAAAAAATGAAAGCATTACAGGCCTTCAAAACCAGATGATAGGAAAATTAACAGTGGCTACCATAGTGTCTCTTGTTCTCTTCAAAATAGCTGTCCATACTTTCACACATATTGAAATCAAATAATACAAAACAGACTAAAACCAATCAAAACAAATAAAAGCATTATTGGACTTCACAACAAGATGATAGGAAATCAGCAATGGCTACCATATTCTTCAAAGTAGCTGCTCATACCATCACACATAATAAAATCAATTCTTGTAAACTCTTCAGGAGAAGTTCTAGGCATGTATAAGCCTATACATATACATCTATCCTTTCTGTATTAGTGGGAAAAACAAAACAAAGCATAACAAATTACAAGAAAAAGAGGAAACAAAAGAGACTAATAACAATAACAGCCTGAAACAATAACAATACAGGCTTGCAAAACAAGGTGGTAGGAACATAACAAAGGTTGTTATTTTGCCTAGTTATCTTCAAAAGAGTTACTCAGATTACCATATATAGACGTGCAAAATTGATCTAATCCTATGAATGTTGTTTTGTTCCAAGAACTAATAGAATTAATAGTACAATCATCTCAATTATCTTAAGTGTATATGTACAAATTTATATCTTTTTTCTTTTCTTTTCTTTCTTTTCTCCTTTTCCCTGTCTGAGTTATTTTTTCCCCTTTGGGGAGTTTGTTACCCTTTAACAATATTTACTGAAGATTTTGTATCCTGTTTACTCTTTTAGTTTCTTGCACTAGGGAAACAATATAGTATTTACACAAGTGAGTTTGATTTATTTCACTTAAGAGTATGGTCTCAAGTCACATCCATTTACCTATAAAAGCCTCAATGTGATCCTTCTTTATAGCTGAGTAGTACTCCATTGTATAAAAATACCACATCTTTTTTATCCATTCCTCAGTTGATGGGCATTTAGGTTGTTTCCAAGATTTGGCTATTACAGATTGTGCTGCTATAAACATGGGTGCACATATATCTCTGTGGTAGGATGTTTTTAATTCTTCTGGGAGAATACCAAGAAGGGGAATAGCTGGGTTGAGTAGGACCTCTAATCCTAGTTTTCTAAGGAATCTTCACACTGATTTCCACAGTGATTGTACCAGTCTGTACTCCCACTAACAGTGGAGAAGAGTTTCTTTTTTCCCACAGCCTCACCAGCACTTGTTATCAGTTGATTTTTTTTTTTTATGATAGCCATTCTTACTGGGGTGAGATGGAATCTCAGTTTTAATTTGCATCTCTTGAATGACCAATGATGCTGAACATTTTTTCATGTATTTGCCATTTGTATTTCTTCACCTGAGAAGTGTGTATTCATCTGTTGTTGATTCTTTCATTCCACTTAATTATTTAAAAAGAATTCCTTTAGTCAACCTTCTCCTGAAGCAGAAGGATTGCAAGTTGTAGCCTAGCCTGGAAAGCAGAGGGACTTAGTAAAACCTTTCCGCAAAATTTACAAATGGCTGTAGATGCAGCTCGATGCAAGAGCCCTAGGTCCAAGTCTCAGCACAAAAACAAGACAAACACACACACACACACAATATATATATATATATATTTGCCAACTCATTCTGGTTGTTTTCAATGTAAACCTCTAAATATCTACTTTATGATAAGCTAGTATCTTCATAGTTTTTTACTTGGTTTTCCTTATTAATTAGAAGAGTTTTATTTTTATAGTACCTAATATATATGGTGCTTATCACATAGTAACCCCTTAGTATATCTTTTTGTAACAAATTTAATTGCCTTGTACATTTATTGTAACCATAACCTTGATAAATTTTTCTTTTAAGAGTGTGTATTCTCCTTTTTGGTGATAATAATGTTCTTTGATACATTTCTTTGAAAATATCCATTGAGTCATTGAATACTTTTTTGCTATTTGTAATTTCACTTCAGCTCTTATCTGCTACAATGGAGGAAGGCAATGACAAAGGTCAGAATGTCTGAAAATACAATTTTGCTTAAGAATGAATTAACAGAGTAATTCTCTTTTTGAGCACTATACCATTATAATTTTGCTATATTTATATTAAAACAAGTTTTATTTTATTTTATTTGTTTATTTATTGTCTTTTTTTGAGACAGAGTCTTGCTATGCGGTTCAGGCTGGCCTTGAGCTTACTTTGCATCCTAGGCTGATCTCGAGGTTGCAGTGATCCTCCTGCCTCAGCCTTCCGAGTGCGGGGATCACAGGCATGTGCCACCATGCCTGGCTTTTTTTGTTTTTTGTTTTTTTTAAAAGAGGATAAATCCAAGGAAAATAAAACAGAATAAAACCAATCAAAACAAACTAGCATGATATAGGACTTCAAAACAATGTGAAATCAGCAATAGTTACCATAATGCCTCTTGCTGCCTTCAGTATAGCTGCAGATACCTTCAGGCATAGTAAAAATCAAAACAGAACAGAATAGAACCAGTAAAAAGAAAACAATGAATGCAATAAAGGACTTCAAAACAAGACAATAGTAAATCCAAAATGGCTACCATAATACGTCTTGCCACCCTTGAAATAACAGCTCATGCCATCGGATATAACAAAATCATCCAAAACAAAACAGAATAAAACTCAGCCCAACAAAACAATGAAAATGTTACAGTACTTCAAAACAAGATAATAGGGAATTAACAATGACTACCACCTTCAGAAGGAGATCCCTGCTAGATGGCGTGCTGCATACCGCTATCATCTGAATAGATGATCAGACCACTGGCCCTAGACCTGCAAGATCAGTAAAACATCAAAACGCCACAAGTATCCAATTGCATTTCACCTCAATAGCTATAATCGCAGCCTGTGTTTCTCCAGATCAGCCAGTCATTTATCGGGGTTGGGGGGTGGGGTGAGATGGGCTCTTGATTGCCAGCCTGTGCTGCTTTGCTGGGAGGGCTTGATTCTTGAGGAAACTTCTTGTTCTTTCCCCTCCGCAGTCTGCAAATGGTGCTGACTCACCAGGAAAGACTTGGGTCTGGCTCTAAAACAAGTTTAGTGTATGAGTAATTTACATTGTTCAGAAACATATCAATAGGAAAGGAAGTATGTTGGAGACTGACTTAGTTACTTTTAACTCACTGCTGAGACAAAAGACCTGATGACCAAAATTAGGGAAGGAAAGATTTATTTCTTACAGTTCTCCAGGGGTTTCAGTCCATACTTAGTTGGCTCCAAGGCAGCATGGCATGGCGGGGCCACCATTCATGGTGGCCGCAAAATAGCAAGGCTTGCAAACCTGGCAAGAGAGAGGGCAAGAGGAAGACCCATGTTCCTCCTGCCCTTACACTGTATGTCAGCTCCACCCCCGGGCAGGTGCAGCACTCACATCACCAGTCCCAGCACTACACAGCAAACCAATCACAACTGTCAGACTCAGCCTCATCCAAATTACATGAGATTTTGGGAGGACACAGGACCAACCACACTATAACAGAGACCAAGGGTAATCACAGTGAAATTAAATAAGAAATACTTCAACAAACCATACTAATTTTCAATGTGTTACTTTACTTTGTTACTTAAATGTTACAGTAATTTTGGGTACATAGACAAATATATTGGATACATGGATGAAAATTGTTGAAAAGTTGAAGAACTGCCTCTTGTAGCTCCTTATCTCAGGCTCTAAATCCTTCCCTCTTTTAAGTGGGTTGTCCATTGTGTCTTCTGGAAAGACCACTTTTTAATGTTTTATGAAATTAAAAATGTTTTCCCACAAGAATTTAAAATCAGTATTATGTTTGAGTCAGACTGCCATTTTAAAAAATAAGTGTGTGTCTTTCCAGTATTTTTGAAAGTTGTCACTGCTACACATGCATTCTGGGCACAATTTGTTTTTTAAGTTTCTTTTTTTCCATGCATATTCAAAATAGGAACTTGTTACTGAAATGAGAAAAAAAATAGCATTACTGTGGAGATGATTATGGATGGTATGGAAAGAGTCTTAGCATCTATTTGGAATTATTTTTCCAGTTTGTTAACTTTTTTAAGATTTTTCAGAACTATTTTTCATTTCAGTTTTCACAAGTCAAATTGTCAATAGTCATTTCTACACAATAAAGAAATGAATAGTTTGGTTTTGTAATTCTCCTTAATACTTGTCTTATACCTGTATTTTACTTCATAGTGTAAGCATCACTTTGTGATACATATTTCTACGGGTTAAAAAATGTTTTTCTGTGATCATAACTGGTGCTTCTCACCCCATTCCCCACTGGTGGCTCTCCGTTTAGTATATAAGAGCACTGTCTTAGGACAGTTTAAAAGAATGTAATCTGTAAACTCATGGTATAAAAGTCCTGCCTTTCTCATAACATTTTACCATTTGTTGATAATATACCTATGTATTTTCTAGTGATACTTTGTTTAATTTAGTATCTGTTCTGGTGTTTTATAAAAAAAAAATTGTACCTATTTTCTTTATTGTTGTTTGACTTGTCTGTAGTGGCAAAAAAGAGTAGTATAATGAATTCCTTAAGTTTCTTTTTCCCCTAAAGAAAATTTGAGCTCCTTGGGTCCTGTTTTGATCTTTCCCAAATAAATACGTATGAAATATATATGTTGAATGTCTTAAGACCGTTTTGCCTCAAATCCTCATTTTGCTATTGATATCTTATTTCTCCATGTCAGAAACCTTGGTAGTGAGTAAACTAGTTTTAGGGAGAAACGTCTGTTTTATCAGTTTTATCACAACCCTCTCTCCACTCATTTTCTCTTAACTTTGGTAAACTACCTTCTAATTAGTTTTTTGACCAGTTTTACCTTCTTCCATTCCATACAAGATCAAGGCCATATTGTCCATGTAGTGCATAAGGCCTTTCATCATGATTCAGTCCTTTGTTTCTTTGTCAAACAGATGAAACTGCTTGAAGTATCCTGAATATAATTCATTTCACCCCATCTTATTACTTTGCTAATTGCTATTTTTCTTTCAAATTGATCTTTAAAGTATTCATTCTTCTGTGAAGCCTCCTGACCTTTTTGTCCTTATAGCAATTTTCCTTTCATTTCTTATCAAAATATAAAACACTTTACTTATTTAGTTTAGAAAACTACAGAAGCTTTTTTTTTTTTTTTTTTTTTGTGGCACTGGGGATCGAACTCATAACCTCACACCTGTCAGGCAGACGCATAAGCCGCTGAACCAAACTCCCGGTCCTAGTTTTTTGAGACAGGGTCGCACCATGTAGTTCAGGCCAGCCTTGCTCACGTAGCCCAAGCCGGCCTTGAACTCACAACACTCTGCCTACCTCAACCTCCTGAGTGCTGGGATTAAAGGCGTGCACCACCACGCCCAGCTTACAGAAGCATATTTAAGTGTGTAAATTTTTGCAGAATGAGAACTATAGGTGGTGTTTCTGTAATTTGTACTGAAGAAAGAATCTAAGGATCAGGGTAAGAAACAAAGTTTACAAATGGATAGTGATCTGGCAACCCCTGATCAAGTCATATTTGAGCTGCCTCTTTTTCCAGTTATAAAGTTTCATATTCTTCTAGCTGCTGTTGAGTCTCCGTCAAATGCAAGTGAAAATAGCAGACTCCTTTGCTACAGCAAGCTCAGAAGCCAGCTTTTCTCACTTGGTTGGTTTTCATTCATTTTGATGGGTAAGGGAGGTCTCTTTCACATTTCTTTACATCCAAAGTGACTGCCAGTAAATATAGTTTATGAACTGTATCTTCTGTGGCAGCTGTATTTCATGATTTTTTCTACATATTTTTAAATACAAAGTTCATATTATAAACATAGATCTTTATATTTCAGAAGGGTGAAGAAAGGCTGTCAAAGCATTGTCACACTATTTCTTTGTGTTGAATGGAGAGAAAATAAAGAACTAAAGAAAAATTTTAGTTTTTAGTCTTACATGAGACCTTTGTCTTAAATTTATTATTCAGAACTTTTTATTTGCTTTATTAAATTTAGTATTGAATTAGACATAAGCTCCCGAAATTAAACTTTGTTTTAATTAATTTTTTAAATAATGTGTTCACTAATTTTATATAGACTCTTTCACTTTAAACATTCTGAAAATGATCAAAACCTATACCTTGCTATGTATTTTTTTTTCATACTGTCTCCTATTTCTAAGGATGAATCAGACTGCTTCAAATAATTTTGAAACTATGGAAAAGATAGGTTTTTATCTGCCTTGTGCTTTATTATACTAAAGTTATTCTGCTTATTTATTTTTTTCTGTTAATAGACACTCCCTTCGGAGGGGTAGCTCCTTTACTTTTTTAACACCTGGCCCCCACTGGGACTTCACCTTGGTGAGTAGACATCTGAGTTTTTATTTCAGGGCACTAGCTGGAATTAATTACTGGATCATCTTTCAGTCTGTTACATAGTTCGTTTATACTTCTGCATGTCTTGAACAGAATTTCTGTAGCTATCTTTCTATAGCCTAATGTAGTCCTTTTTTACTAATAAGCTAGAAAAAAATTTTCCTTCAAGTACGTAAAACATTTTGCAAAGTACTTTTAACCATTAATTTTAACTGTCCTTTCTTACACCTACCATTGTTAAATTTAAGACTCTGTAGTATGAAACATGAAGTTATTTTTATGCACATTCTCTAATAGCTTTTTTTGTGGTTGAAAAATATAAAAAATTTTACATTTTGATAGCGTTATTTTCTTGTATTGATCATCTCAATACATAGGAACTGTTTAGTTATTTTTAGGGCAGGACTATACAGAAGCATGTAATTGTTTGTGATATTGTTGTGGGAAAAATTGAGTCAACAGCCAGGAGCTCAGGAAAAGAAAGAAAATTTTATTGATGCTAGTAGACACCAGAGGAATAATCTCCAAAGTCTGAGGTGTTGATTTCAGAGAGCTTGTCTTATTTATGGGGTGTGGACAGAGGTTACAAAAATGAGATAGGCTTTCGCTGAAGGTTATGGTACAATGAATATCTTGTGGCTAGCGTAGTTGTATGTAGCAAAGTTGTTTTTAGCACATTCACAGAAGTTTCAATTTGATGACAAATATGCATTAGCTGAGGTCAGTGGCAGAGAACAGAGTGACTACAACTGTCTTGAACAGAATGGCTGCAGTTAGATCAGGATTTCTGTTCCAATATGACACCAGAAAATAGATTCTTTCTGTACATAAAACTCAGTGAGTTATGATACATATATAAAGTATGTACAAATAAATCTTGAGTTTTACTCTAATTTGAAGGAAGTAGCAAAAGTAATTCCATGTCTAATTGGCCCAATAATTACTTTTTATGTTTTGATGATGTTCTGGTAGATTCAGCTAATTTGTATACTGTTCTTATTTAATATAAATTTGTATCGGGCATTCTCATTACATGAATTTAGCCAATGAAGCATTCATAGCAAAAGTCTCATGATTTTAATAGAGTTCTGTGTTTTTCTTTGAAGCATTTTGTGTCTTGGCTCCTTTCCCTCACAGGTTGATGAGCCTAACTGTAAACACAAAAAGTTCAGTGGAAATGGGTCTCCATATTTTTGTTGTGCAAACTTACCAGCAAAAATATTTTGAACATGTATTCCTGATATAATTGTTTATAATTTACATAGGTTCGTACTATCTTTTTTAGCTAGTATCTCAAAGCACAGTTTTCCCTTAGGATAAGGTTAATGATAGTGGGCTTGAATCTGTATTTCAAATAGACATGATAATTTCAGTTTGGGGATGACTTCTTATTCAGCCGGATTAGATCACCATTGTTTTTAACCTTCCAATGTAAGTGATGATATATGTACTCATTATGTGTATACTAATTTTTAGTAAAACTTTTTAAGGATTTGAAATCTGTTAAAACGTGAAGTTTCGGCATTTTCTTCTTGCACTCCAAAGACAGTATCTTGCAGAGCCTCTTGGATGGGTGCATTCCACCTGGGAAAACAGTTTGGTAGAGGTCTTCAATGACACACGGTGTAGCTCATGATTTAAGTTTTAAAAATTCTGGAATATGATTAAGGAGTAATAAGAGTGATTTGTAACTCTTAAGTTGTAGTTTGAGAAAGGAACAAAAATTAAGCATTCTAGAGGTTAAACAAAGAACAGAGCAAAACAAAGAAACCAGAAGGAAAGGTAAGAAGGAGAAAAAAATCAGCACTCATTTATGATAAAACTCTTGACAAACTTCCCTAGTGTGAGACCTACCACATATAACATTTGTAATGATAAAATGATAGAAACATTACTTTTAAATTTAGGAGAAGCCTACTGTCACTGTGTCTATTCAGAAAACAGTAATCCAACACAATAGAATAAAAACAAGTGGTGTACAAATTAGAAACAAAGAGACAGTTATTATATAGACCATCCTGCAGAATATTAGTGACTGCTATTGAGCTAATGATTTCAAGCAAAAATTTAAAAAGAAGTTAATAGAATATATATGGGTTAGCAATAAATCAAATGTAATTTTAAAGACTTTTATGAAAATGGGAGCAATAAAAGCCAGAAATAAATCCTTGAAAAGATATGTGAATTTTATGAAGGAAATTTTATGAAGGAAATTATTAAAGAATATAAAGACCTAATTAAATGGACACACACACAGTTTTGTACAAGGAAAGCCTATCATGAAAATGTCAGTTCCCTGCAGCCTGCTCCATATTCAGTGCAGTTTTAATAGAAATCCTGTTAGATCTCATTCTATAATTTATGTGGAAGAGTGGAGGGTTCGAAAGAAAATTAGAGTACAAGGTAGGAAGCATATCACTTACTTTATTAGCTATTAAGACACAGTATGATAAGGGCACAGGAGTTGATAAGTAGATCCAGGAACAAAATAGAGAACCCAAAATATGACCTATGTGTATGTGAGATCTTACTGTATCATAGACATGATGAAGAAGTGGGGCTTCCATCAAATGGTTTGAGATTGGTTGTAATTGACCTATACTACCTCATGTTACACACATACATGTGTAATTTCTAGGTGGATTAAAAAGATAAAAGTTTCAAAATATTTAAAAGAAATTATGGTAGGATGTTTTACAACCTGTTAAATTTCCTTATAAGTATACTCACACATATATACAGTTTCCTATCATCATGTATGTACTTTTTCCCTCATTACAATCTTTTTGCTTGGCACTTTCCGTCCCCTTCCTTTTCTAGCTCCTTCTGTATTTAAATTCTTCCATCCCCAACCTGTACTTTGACCCTTGTCAACAATACCACTTACATTCCGCCATATCTTCTATATTTTGTTTACATCATTATTTGCTAATGCAAATGTGTTCACAGATGGATTCATAAATACAGGATTTTTGGTTAGCTGGCTTTTTAAATTTACAGTCACGTAATTCATACTTTTCTGGAGAGGATCTTTAGGTCATTAAATATTCTTTGAGTTTTGAAATCTTATTTTTGAGGATTTTTTTTCCGATTTTTCTTTATATTGTTTCTTTGTTTCTTATGTCATTTTCTTAATGTCTTTCAGTTCAATTTAAAATAATATTACAGTTTCGTGTGCCTTCATTTCCTAATAGGATGGTGTAACCTTTTAGAGCTTTTAATGATATGAAGAACAGCCTGCTGCTGCAGCATGCATACCCTAAGGTTCACTACCACTTGTATAGCCCCTTGCTCTTTTTACAGTGATTTTTGTTGGATTTGACTTTGGGAATTTGTGTTCATTTCTATGTGAATTTTGTTTTCCTCCACTTTTACAAGGGGGCTTGGTTCACATAGCTTTTCTAAGTTCCCTCTGTTGTTTTCATGGTGGCTTACTTTCTGAGGCCTCCTGACTCTTGTTTTTCCCACATGTATCTGGACTTTCTCTTTCCTCATTTTGGTTTTTCTGTTGATTTTGTCTTGCTCAGTTGTGGTTAGACTCCCAACAATTTCTTCTTATTGTGGAACACCCCCCCCACAAAAAAACAAACAAACAAACAAACAAAAAAGAAAACAAAAAACCCAGTTAGTGCGTTTTGAGATTTCACAGGAACTAGGCTGTGTCACAAGTAATGTGAAGAGTTCTTTTGAGGTGGGGAGATAATGAAATGTTTCATAAGGATGTTTTTTCAGTATTGATTAAGAACTAGACATGATAGATAAAAATATAGTACTGGTACTGCTGGTACCAGCAGAGCTGAATTATTACTGGAAAATGCTTCAAAGATGTGAATGTTTCAGTTGATAATCATCTAGTTGATAATCTTACTTCAGGCAACAAATCTTAATTACTTTGGCATGAGAAAAGGACTTTTTTCCCCCTACTGAAGAATTCTATCCCCTAATAAGTAATGGGTTCCTTTTTTTTAATCTTGTTATATTTCTGTATTAAATATATTTTACCTTTTCTCTAACAAATAGACAGTCGATGGCTTACATAAGAGTCCTATTTTATGTAAGTTTTTTAAGAGGGTAGAAAGACTTCACAGCAAGAGATCTAAAAGATAATTATTTAGACAGTATGTGTCAGACACAATTTATGAGTGACCTTCGTCAAAATAATTTTTTCCTATTTACAGCTGAAGGCTTAACTTTTTAAAAGTGATTTTTATAGTTTCCTTGTTTAGTGGAATAACATGCACTTCTATAAAAGGATGAAATCTTTTTTTCTTATAGAAAAGAAAACGAAGAGAGAAAGATGACGATGTTGTGAGCCTTAGCAGCCTTGATCTGAAGGTAAGCCTTGCTGTCCTGGCAGAGAAAACCGTTTTAAAATGTGTAAGAAAAACTGAGAAGAATAAATGCTGGCGTTTATGGGGCAGAAGAGAGTCTGCTGCACATTTGCAAGTGCAATACTGAGTAATATCAGCTCACGATATCCTCATTTTGCTGTTTTGTGTCTTGGTTAAGAAAGGAGGGGAACCACTCTTTAAAACAATGCTAGATGGTAACTTGTAATCACAAATACAAAGGCAGAAGCCAAAGTCATAACATACAAAGAAAAGAGGTAGCCAGAGGAACTATGATGAAAGGGAGGGTACCGTACCCTTTAGAAAGAGGCAACATTACTGTGCTTTAGCCCATTGGTGCAAGTATGATTGGCAGAATCTGGGCCTTTGAGTGAAATCTGAATTTTAAATATCGAGTCAATTAAAAAAAGAAAAAGGCAAGCCGAAAAACTTTACAAGTCAGATGTGACCTATAGGCCTCGTATGAGACCTATGGTAAACTATAATTCAATACACACGTCTATAAAATAGTTAGATGTTCTTTTTGTAAAGTTGTACCTAAGTCCAAAAGTCTAGTAGCATTGAATTTCCACCGTTTTTGCCAAATGGCAAATTTTATGAAATCAATTTAGTGTTAGATAATCCTTTAAAGTGTATTATGAAAAAAACTACATTTTTAAAATGAGATTTGTTTTAAATGTTTGACATGCTTATATCTGCAGCTGCTAATATAAGCAAATACTTCCTAATAAAAGCAAAATAAAAGCAATATTCTCTGCCCCCCTCTGTTTTTTTTTTTCTTTTTGCAGTACTGGGGATTGAACCTAAGGCCATTGTACTGAGCTATGTCACTAGCCTTTTGTTTTGCTTTGTTACATTTCTTTGAGATGAATTTAAGTTATTCATTTGCCCAGGCTGGACTCCATCTTGCAGTCCTCCTGCCTCAGCCTTCCAGGGTTCTGGAATTGCAGGAGTGTGCCATCATGCCTGGCTCTAAAACTTAAATTTTTATAGATACTGCCTATTGACATTTTAGCAAAGCCAGCAAGTGAGGTTTTTTCTTTTAGTACACAGTATTAGTTATGAGAATTGTGTGTTTTAAGTGTTAGGCTTTTTGCAAAACAATTTTACTTGCATTTAAAATAATAGGTACTGTGAAATAGCAAGAAAATGTTTAAATGGAAGGGGAATAGGGAGTGGGGAAGGGGAATGGAGTGAGGAAGGGGAAAGGAAGGAAGAAAAAAATGAGAAAAGAAGGAAAAATGGAAACAAAGCTTTTGTAAATAAAGAGGGAAAGAAGGCTTGAAGGGCAGAGAATGGGAACAAAAATGAATCAAGTTATATATCATTGTAGAAGTACAAATTCCCTATGATGAATGTGATCATTATATATACCTAAACCAATAAATTTAATTAGTATAAAAAAACCTTGAACCTAGAAAAAAAAAATATCTTGTATTTGAAAAGTCTGAACTGGCAACCCTGAGTATTTTTAGATATGTTTCCAATCAAATTGTACACAAAAATATGACAGTTTTTATAGTTTGCCGCATGTATTTACATAGTCAGATGTACTTTTCTCCAGTCCAGCTTTAGCAGTTACCAGGATATGATCAGATCAATCTTGTTTCATCTGTCTACTCACTTTCACCTCTCTTGGATTATTTTGAAGCAGATTGCAGCTGTTCTATTATTTCATATGTAAACATTTTGTTTTCTTTCAATTATTGTCAATGTCCTAAAGGTAAGTACTTTTAAAAAAAATATTTAAAAGGAAAAAATTTATTACAGTAAAAGACACATTACTATGAATCCCCCTCAAAAGACTTTCTCTTGCTTTTTAAATATATATAATTTAGGGCTGGGAGTTTGGCTCAGTGGGGCTGGGAGTTCGGCTCAGTGGCTTAAGCACCTGCCTGGCAGGTGTGAGGTTGTGAGTTTGATCCCCAGTGCCACAAAAAACAAACGAACAAATAAATATATATAATTTAAAAATTTATTAGTTTGTGTTTGCAGTTCATGCAGTTTATAGTCATCTAGGGGAATGGTTACATATACATATTATAGCTTGGGTTTTGTTTTGTTTTGTTTTAATACCCTTTCCTCCTCCCATCTCTGGTTCTCTGACCCCTTTTTCATACTTGATCTTACTTGTTTTAGCTCATGTTATGGCATATGGTATTTACATTAATTGGAGTTATTTGACTCTTCTACATGCCACATCTTTATTCTTCCCATTTCCCTTTCCCCTTCTATCCTCCTCACCCCTTGTCCTTATTCCCCTGTTTGAAGAAATTCACCCCATTGTCCCTTTCTACCCATTCTTTATCATTTTCTTTGTTTCTACTTTGCCTCAGTCAAATGAGAGATACCATATTTAAGCTTGTGTGTCTGTTTTTTTCACTGAACATTATATTTTCCAGGTGTATTCATTTTCCTACAAATATCTCAAATGTGTCATTCGTTATAGCCAAGTAGTATTCCATAATATAACATATAGATACATACAATAGAATATATAGATATTACGTAATTTTTATCCAGTTGCCTGTTGATGGGTATATACAGGCTGCTTCCAGGATTTAGCTATTATGAATTGTGCTGCTGTAAACATTGGTATGCATGTATCAGTGTAGTACAATGATTTAAGCTTTTGTGGGAAGATACCCAGCAGGGGGATCACTGGGTTGTATGGAATTCCTGATTTCAGTTCCGTAAGAAATCTCCATACTGATTTTTATAATGGTTGTAGTAGTTTATATTCCTTTTTTACCACAGCCTTGCCAGCATTTTTTTTTTGTTTTTTTCCAGTACCAGGGATTGACCTCACAACCTTGTGCCTGCCAGGCAGGTGCTTAAGCCACTGAGCCAAACTCCTGGCCCTGTTTTTTTTTGAGTCAGGGTCACACTATATATAGTTCAGGCTGGCCTTGCTCACACTGTTGCCCAAACCAGCCTCGAACTCACAACACTCCGCCTTGCAAGTGCTGGGATTAAAGGCTTGTGCCATCACGCCTGGCTTTGCCAGCATATTTATTTTATTGTTTGATTTCTTAATGCTTGTCATTCTCTCTGGAGTCAGATGGAATGTCAGCATTGTTTTAATTTGCATTTCTCTAATGGCCAGAGATGTTGAGCATTTTTTCATAATTTGTTGAGCATTTGTGTTTCTTCCTCTGTGAAGTGTCTGTTCATTTCTCTTGTCCATTTCCTGACTGAATCTTTAATTTTAGGTGGTTTAATTTTTTATTTATTTTTTAGTTCTTTGTATATTCTAGATATTAGTCCTTTGTCTGAAAAGTGGTTTAATTTTTTATTTATTTATTTTTTAATTCTTTGTATATTCTAGATATTAGTCCTTTGTCTGAGGAGTAGCTGGCAAAAATTTTTTCCCATTCTGTAGGTTGCCTGTTTACTGACTGACTCTCTGTACAGAAGCTTTTTAATCTGATATAATCTCATTTGTTGATTCTTGCTGCATTTTCTTGTGTTACTAAGGTTCAATTCAGAAAATCCTTTTGTACACCTAATGTGAAGTGTAGGTCTCACTGCATAGTTTTGGCTGGCCTCAAACTCACTGTGTAGCTCAGGCTGGCCTCAAACTTGCAGCAGTCTTCCCGCCTCAGTCTCCCAAACGCTGGGATTAAAGGCCTATGCCACCATGCCCAGAAACACCACTTGTTGAATAGGCTATTTTCCCTCCGATATATGATTTTGGCCCCTTTGTCAAATATCAACTAGTTAAATATATCTGGGGAGATTTCTGTATCCTCAGTTCTGTTCCACTGACCAATGTATCTGTTTTTGCTCCAGTACCATGCCATTTTTATCACTGTTGCTTTGTAGTATAGCTTGAAGTCAAGTATTGCTAGACTGCCTGCTTTACTCTTATTGCCCAAAATTATTTTTGCTATTCTGAGTCTCTTCTGGTTCCATATGAATTTCAGGATTGTTCTAGATCTGTAAAGTATGCTGTTGGTATTTTGATTGGTACTGTATTGAATCTGTGTAACAGTTTTGGAACTATGGCCATTTTTTTTTTTTAAGAGAAAATGGACACAGAAAGGAGAAACAAAAAGCAAAAGAGACAAACAACAGCAACAAATCCAATACGATAACATTATAGGTTTACAAAATGAAATGATTGGAATTTGACAGTAGTTGTAATATTGCATATGGTTACCTTCAAAGGGGTTGTTCGGATTAACAGATATAGACATGTAAAATTGATCTAATCATATGAGTATTAACTGTTCTTTTTCAATAGCTAATGCATTTAGTAGTATAGTCATTTTAACTATCTTATGTATACCTATATATAAATTTATGTCTTTTTCCTTTTCCCTTCCTTCTTTCCTCCTTTCCCCTTAGAATACCTCTTGTTGTCTTTAAAATAACTACCCATATTATCAAACCTAATATAATCAAACAAAATAGTTCAGAATAACACCAATAAAAAATAAAACAATGGTCACAGAAAAGAGAGATAAAAAGCAAAAGGGACCAACAAACAACAACAGCAAATCCGATACTGTAACATTCTAGGCTTACAAAATGAGATGATTAGAGTTTGACAGTGGTTGTAACATTTGTATATCGTTACCTTCAAAGGGGTTGCTCAGATTGACAGATATAGAAATGTAAAATTGATCTAATCATATGAGTATCAACTGTTCTTTCCCAATAGTTAATGTATTTAGTAGTATAGTCATTTTAACCATCTTATGTATACCCTCATATAAATCTATGTCTTTTTCCTTTTCCCTTCCTTCTTTCCTCCTTTCTCCTTGTAATACCTCTTGTTATCTTCAAAATAACTGCCCATACCATCGGGCCTAATATAATCAAACAAAATAGTACAGAATAAAACCAATACAAAATAAAACAATGGAAGCAATATATAGTAATACAATGTTGATTTCTATAATGCTTCATATTATCTTCTAAGCAGTTGCCTGCTTCATCTGTTATAAAACAATCAAACAAACCAAAATAGGTTAAAATCACTCAAAACAGAACAATGAACACAATACCGGGTTTCAAAATAAGGTGATCAAATATCAATAAAGGCTACCCTAAAATATTTTGTTATCTTTGAAATAACTGTCTGTGTCATCATATATAATAAAATTAGGCAGGTCGAGATAGAATAAGATCAAACGAAACAGCTCATTGAAGACGATACTGGACTCAAATCCCGATGATGGATTATTCAATTGTCTGCCCCACTCTGTGATATCTCTCTGCCACTGTTTCTGGAGCTGTGGACTTTTTTATCTCTCTTTAAAATGTCCTTCAGTATTCTTTGTAGGGTTACCTTGGTTGTCATAAATTCCTTTAGTTGTTCTTTGTCATGGAAGTATCTTGTTTCTCCGTTGATTTTGAAAGAGAGTTTTGCAGGATACATCAACCTGGGTTGGAAGTTGTTTTCTTTCAGGGCTTGAAATACTTCACTCCAAGCTCTTCTTGACCTGATGGTTTGTGTTGAGAAGTCTGTAGTGATTCTGATGGATTTTCCTTTGTGGGTAATCTGTTTCTTTTCTCTAATAGCTTTTAATATTCTGTTTTTGTGTTGAATTTCTGGGATCTTGATTATTATATGTCTGGGTGTAGGTATATTTTGGTTATGGTTAGCCGGAGTGCTATATGCTTCACTTATCTGAAAGTCACTTCCTGTTCCCATGCTTGGAAAGTTTTCTAAAATTATTTCTGTAAATAGGCTTTTAATTTGATTTGTATTGACCCCTGCTTTTTCACTCACACCTTTTATTTGTAAGTTATGTTTCTTTCAGTTGTCTTGCAGCTGTTGTATTGTTACTTTCAGGTTTCTTGTTATTTTTAAGAGATCTTTCCTTTCACAATCACAAGCTGCAAACCTGTCTTCAGTGTTTGAAAGTCTATCTTTAGTTTCCTTTAGGTGGTTTTGCAAACTTCCATTGGAGTTTTTGATTTCCTGGTAATCTCTTTGAATCTGTTTCATGTATTCTAAATCTTTTTTTGTATTGTTCATTCCAGGTTTTCCTCATTTTCCTGTGTTCCATTTTTTCATCTATGTCTCCTTTAGAGATGCCTAGCAATTCTTTTATTATGTTTTTCATTTCTTCTTTTAGTTGAGTTAGTATTTCTGTTCTGATTTCTTTTATAGCCTCATGAAATTGTTTCTTTACTTCAGTTATCATCACCTCAGAGGCTTTAATTGTGGGACTGCCGACCTCTTCTGTGTTTGCTTCTCCTGGATTTGTTCTGCTTGGATTGGAGACCAGAGACTGCCTTTTGCGTCTTTGTCTTGACATATTCCTGGGCTGTTCTGGACAAGTGTATACCGGGAATCTTGGTATTCCTCATGTTGCCTGTAATTTCTCTGAGGTTAGACTGGTTCTTCTAGCTAGTGCTGATTGTGGGTATCTGATGGTTACCACTGGGTGTGCTGTTACAGCGCTGTCCACTGCCTTTCCCCAGCACCCCTCAGCTCCCTGATGTCTGGCACAGTGCACGGGGGCAGGGCTGCCACCTGGGAACCTGGGCCGGTTATCCGCGAATCTTCTGCTATCACCCCTAGGGCACGCATGGAGCTGTGCTCCATACTGAGCCAGTCATCCACGGGGACCCTCTGGGGCTCAGGTGGAGCAATTTCCACGGGACTATGCCCAACTAGGAGTGGCTCCGGCCCCAAAATGGCTGCCAGTCCCTTGCTCTCCCTCGCGGGAGATTGGGGTTTGCTACACTCACCGTCAGCCAGTTTAGTCCTCCAGGTCTGCTTCCCCTGTCCACTGCCACTGTCCTCCAATGCTGCCTCTCTGGGCAGAGGCCTCCAGGGTCACTGCCGCCGCCGTGGACACAGCACTTTGATCATGTGTCCCCAGTTTCCAGCAACTCCTTTCATAGAGTGGGTCCGGCTCCGGGCAGAGGTGCCACCAGCCACCGCCTTCTTTGTTTGAGTGTTTCTTTCTACTCTTTTTGTGGGCTTTAATTCTCACTTTAGATTCTTCCTGGGTCCAGAGGACCCGCCTCCCTCCTTCTTATCTTCCCCATGTTGCTGTATTCCAGCATCTGGACGGTATCTTTCAGGGAGGCTACTTACCCTGCTGTTTACTGTTTTGCCATCTTGTGCCGCCTCCACTATGGCCATTTTGGCAATATTGATTCTGCCTATCCAGGAACGGGCCATCTTTCCATTTTCTGATACCCTCTTCAGTTTCCTTCTTCTTTAAAATACTGTAATTGTCTTTGTAGAGGTCTTTCACTTCCTTGGTTAGGTTAATTCCTAGATATTTCATTTTGCTTGTAGCTACTTTGAATGGTATTATTCTCATAATTTCCTTCTCATTTTATTCATTGTTGATAAATGCTAATGATTTTTGTGTATTAATCTTATACCATGCAATTTCGCTGAAGCTTGTTCTAAGAGTGTTTTGGTGGAGTTCTTTGGGTTTTCTAGTATCCTGTCATCTGCAAATAATGATAATTTGAGTTCTTCCTTTCCTGTATATAGCCCTCTTATTTCTTTCTTTTGCCTAATTGCTTTGGTTAATATTTCAAGTATTATGCTGAATAGAAGAGGTGATAGTGGACATCCTTGTCTTATTCCTGATTTTAGGAGAAATGCTTTTAATTTTTCTGCATTTAGTATGACACTAGCTATTGGTTTGTCATAAATAGGCTTTATTGTATTCAGGTATGATCTTTTTTTTTTTTTTTTTTTTTGTACTTAGGATCGAACTCACAACCTTGCACCTGCCAGGCAAGCACTTAGGCCACTGAGCTAAATCCCTGGCCTTATTTTTTGAGACAGGGTCTCAGTATGCAGTTCAGGCAGACCTTAAACTCACTTTGTAGTCCAGGCTGGTCTCGAATTCACACCAGTCCTCCTGCCTCAGCCTCCTGAGTGCTGGGATTAAAGGTGTGCATCACCATGCCCGGCTCAGGTATGATCCTTTTATACTTGTTTTCTTCAGGGTTTTTATCATGAAAGGGTGTTGGATTTCATTGAAAACCTTTTCTACATCTACTGATATGATCAAGTGGTTTTTGACCTTACTCCTGTTTGTGATGTATTACCTTTATTAACTTACATATGTTGAACTGTACTTGCATCTCTGGGATGAAACCTACTAGATCACGATGTATCAATGTGTTGCATTATACTTGCTAATATCTCTGAGGGTTTTTGCATCTACATTCATTAGAGATTGGCCTATCATCTTTCTTAGTTGGGTCTTTATCTGGTTTTAGGAGTAGGGTGATGCTAGCTTCCATGAGTGAATTTGGGAGCACTCCATCCGTTTCAATTTCTTTGAACAACTTTAGGAGTATTGGTGATACAACATCCTTAAAGGTTTTGTGACATTTGGTAGTGAATCCATCATGTCCTGGGCTTTTTTAAATTGGTGTATTATTACTGAATCAATTTCATTGTTTTTTATCTGGTTGTGAGGCATATTTATGTCTTGTTGGGTTAGTTTTGGTAGCTTGTATGTGTCCAGCAATCTGTCCATTTCTTCAAATTTTGCTAATTTTTTGGAATATAATTTTTGAAATAGTTATTATCTTCTGAATTTCAACAGTGCCACCTTTTTCATTTATAATTACATTGATGTGAGTGTTTTCGCTTTCTCTTCATGAGTCTGGCTAAGAGCCTAACTATTTTATTTATTCTTTCAGAGAACTAGCTCCCTAATGGTTGCTGTGTGCCCTCATCTCACTTTGGTTTTTCTTCAAGCTATAGTTCTCCAGACTATAGACACTTCATCCTGGAATAGCTGAGTTGCTGGCACTCAACTGCTCCACCATTTTGTCTTGCCAAGATAAGTCCTTCTAAAACACACAGTTATAAACCATTTTTCACATAGTAGTACAAACAACAGAATAATTTCCTTGCTATCATTAGATTCAGTGTTCACATAGTTCCCTGACTTACATGTTTTTGTTTACTATTTGAATTGGAGTCTAAATAAGATTCATACATTTAGATTAATTTTTTGTTTGTGTGATGCTGGCAATTGAACCCAGGACCATACACATACTAGACAGGTACTTTATCTGTGAACTACATCCCAATCCTAGTGATATCTCTGAAATATCTTTTATTTTATTTTTTAAATTTTTATTTTATTTTAAAGAGGATAAAACCAAGGAAAGTAAAACAGGATAAAACCAATTAAAATAAACCAGTATAAGTGATACAGGACTTCAAGACCTTACAAAACCAACAATAGTTACCTTTTCTTGTCTGGAAAATAGCTGCCGGTACCTTCGGACATAGTAAGAATCAAACAGAACAGAACAGAATAGAAACAATAGAAGCAAAACAATGAATGCAATAAAGGGCTTCAAAATAAGCCAGTAGTAAATTCAAAATGGCTATCATAATACATCTTGCAATCTTTCAAATAGCAGCTCATGCCATCAGATTTAACATGATCAAACAAAGTAAAAGAGAATAAAACCCAACCCAACAAAACAATGAAAATGATACGGTTTCCCTGCCAGGATCACTTCCTCGTGAGGTTTGGTTGTCTCCCTCTGCAGTCTGTGAACGGTGCTGACTCATGGAGAGAGACTTGTGTTTGACTGGTCTCCACTCTGGCAGCAGCCCATGCATGGTGCTGGTTTCCAGGCGGGGATCACCTCCCAGTGAGGGTGAGGCCTGGTTCTCTCCCCACTCAATCCGCGAATGGTGCTGACTCATGGAGACAGGCTTGTGTTGGTCGTCCCCATTTCAGCAGCAGCCCATGCATGGCGCAGGTTTCCAGGTGGGGATCACCTCCCAGTAAGGGTGAGACCTGGTTCTCTCCCCTGCAGTCTGTGAATGAAATATCTTTTAATTCATAGGCTCCCCCATATTTTGGGGGGCGAGGGGCTAGCATTATTTTTCATTGTTAAAGAAACTCATTTTTTTTTTTCTGTTGAGCTTTTCATTTCATGGATATTCAAGATTGCATCCATTGTATCGTTACCATATTCTTCATGCCTTGTATTTCTGATAAGTTGGTGGGTAGATCTAAAAGCCTGATTAAATTTATGTATTTTAAAATATGTACTTTCTTCAGAAAGTATGTAATGTCTTTTTGTGATCATCTCAAACTTGATAATCATCACTTAGATCCAGTTTTTCATTGGGTATTATAAAGCAGTGATCCTATACCTTTATCAGTCTGGTTTGTTTACTGGCATATGAGTGTAAAGAAAATTTCCCACACCAATCATTTGGCTCCTCTAATGTACTGATTTAAAATAAAGATAGGACAAGTAATCCTTCCTTTTTTAATTAATAAGTTTAATTCTTTAGCATTCTCCAAAATTGTTATAGATTTAATGCAGTCCTGATTAAAATTCCAACAGCATGTCTCACAAAATCAGAGAAAACAATCCTAAAGTTCATTTGGAACCTGGAGAGTCCTAGAATAGCAAAGGGAATTCTGGGCAACAAAGGCAAGGCAGGGGACATCCAACCCTAGCTTGAAAGTATGCTGCAAAGCTACTGTCTTGGTTACTTTTCTTTCATTGTTGAGACAAAATACCTGGTGCCCAAAATTAGGGAAGGAAAGGTTTATTTATCTTACAGGTTTTGGAGGTTTCAGTCCATACTCATCAGCTGGCTCCAAGGTAGTTTGGCATAGCTAAGGGGCAGCTGTTCATGGTGGCTGCAAGTGAGAAGAGCAAAAGGGCAAAAAGGGAAAGCACAACTCCTTGCCTCCCTTACATTTTATGCCGGCTGCCCATCCCTGCGCGGGTGTAGCACTCATACCGCCAATCCTAGCACTAGACAACAAACCAATCATAAATGCTAGATTCAGCCTCTGACTGCATGAGACTTGGGCGGGGCACCAAGACATAAACCATAACATGCTACCCCTGGCCCCCCAAAGAGTCATGCACATTTCTTTATGCAAAAGATGTTTAGTCCATCACCAAGAGCTGCCAAAGTCCTAACAGTTTCAGCATTGCTGAAAAGTTCGAGTCCCAAGTCCCCTCCAAGATCTAAGGCAAACTCTTAGCTGCAAGCCCCTGTACAAATGAAAACAAAGTCAAACCCTTCCAACATACAATGGCACAGTATAAGCATTACCATTCCAAAGGGTACACACAGGGGGACAGAAAGGATTGGGACCAAAGGAAGTCCAAAATCTAGTAGAGCAAACATTAAGTCCTGGAGTTCCACACTCAGCATCTGAAGCAGTCTGGTTGTGAGCTCCAAATGGCTTGAGTGACTCCACCCCCAGGGCACTTTGGATGGTTTTAGCTTCCATGGCTTTTTTCTTGGGATAGCTTTGCTTTCTCCTTGCAGGTTTCCTTAGACAATCCATGCTCCAGCATTTCCAGACTTCTGGGTTCTCCATTGCACCTTTGGCTTCACACTCACAACTTCATACACTGCCTGCTCAGGCACACTGCCTGGCCTCCCAGACCCTCTAAAATTGGGGTGGAAGCCTTTTCAACCTCAGAACTTGTGCATTCCGCACGTGCCTAAAGCCAGCACCATGTGGATGCTGCCAAGGTCTGCTGCCAGCTGTAGCAGTAGCCATGCTTTCCTCTCCCTTGGCTCTAGGGGTCAAGTGCCTGGATTGCTGAGTGCTCTGAATCTGATTGTGAGGAACAGATTCTTTGTGTTGCCGCCATTCTGGAACCCCGCCCTTTTGGAACCTCATGTAGCCGCCACCTCCATTCTGGAACATGGTGCTCTGCAGCTTTCTTCTCCAAGTAAAATCTTTCACTTTTGCAGTTCTGAGGCTTCAAAGGGTGGAGACCTATTACAACTTCCCGTGATGCCCCCAGGCCATCTTTTCTGTTCTTGTCCTCCTCAGCAATTGAGATCTCAGCTCTATCTTTACAGTTCACATCTTTCTGGTCAGACACACAGCATTTTAATCAAGGAGCCCTGCTGGACTCTTTGCTCTTGATTTGCAACATAGATCTGGCTAAAAGTCCCTAACAATAGCCATGCCACCACCTCACTGTTTGACTCCCTTAAAATTTCTTCTGTGAGATTAATCAGTCCAGCTGGGTGTGGTGGCACACACCTTTAATCCCAGCACTCAGGAGGTTGAGGTAGGAGGAGCATTGTGAGTTCAAGGCCGGCTTGGGCTACAATGCAAGCACAAGGCTGGCCTGAACTACATAGTGTGATCCTGTCTCAAAAACTAGGGCCAAGAGTTTGGCTCAGCGGCTTAAGCACCTGCCTGGTAGGTGCAAGGTTGTGAGTTTGATACCTGGTGCCACAAAAAAAAAAAAAAAAAAGATTAATCAGTTCACTGCCCCTAATCTTAGTCTTAGGCAGTCTCTGGACGTGAGCAAAATGCAGACAAACTTTCTGCCAAGCCATAACACACATCATCTAGAGTCAACAGCCAATGCAGTCCTTCTTCCCACCAGAAACTTCCTGAACGTGGTCTTTACTGGCAGACTTTCTATCAGCATTCTGGTCTCCTGAGCTCTGACCAGAATCTTCCATGCAGACCAGCCTAAGCTGTTCCAGGGCTATTTTTTTTTTTTTTCCTTGATACTGGTTATCGAACTCTCAGTCTCACACCTGCCAGGCAGGTGCTTACGCCACTGAACTAAATACCGGACCCTATTTTTTTAATATAGGGTGTCACTACGCATTTCAGGCTGGCCTTGAACTCACTTTGTAGCCCAGGCTGATCTCGAACTCACAACAATCCTCCTGCCTCAGCCTCACGAGTGCTGGGATTAAATATGTGCACCACCACACCTGGCTTCCAGGGCTATTCTTTCAGGCTACATCTCCAAACCTTTCCAAATTCTTCCCACAAGCCATTTCCAAGGGTTCTTCAGCCACATGCTTAGGTACAGTCACAGTAATGACCCTACTCCACTGGTACCAACTTCTGTCTTGGCTACTTTTCTCTCATTGTTGGGGCAAAATACCTGATGCCCAAAATTAGGAAAGGAAAAGTTTATTTATCTTACAGTTTTTGGAGGTTTCAGTTCATACTCAGCTGGCTCCAAGGCAGAGTGGCGTAGCTAAGGGGCAGCTGTTCATGGTTGCAAGTGACAAGAGCGAGAGGGCAAAAAGGGGAAGCACGCCTCTTTGCCTCCCTCACATTGTATGGCGGCCCTGGGGTGGGTGCAGCACTCACACCACCAATCCCAGCACTAGGCAACAAACCAATTACAAACGCTAGATTCGGCCTCCTCCATGACTGCATGAGGTTTGGGGCGACACTAAGACATAAACCATAACAGCTACTGTGATAAAAAGAGCATGGTACTGGGAGAAAAACAGACCTCAGTGGAACATATTAGATGATGCAGAAACAACTCCAGACATACCTAGCCACCTTATCTTTGACAAAGGTGCCAGTACCTTTCCTGGAAGAAAGACAGCCTCTTTAATAAATGTTGCTGGAAAAACTGGTTTTCTCTAAAAGAAAGTATTTTTTCTAATATTTTTATGAACTCAGTACTAGTATTCCTTTTGTTTCTTTCTCTTGTCTAATTGCTCTGGGTAACGTTTCCAGAACTATATTGAATAAAAGTGGTGAGAGGGGGCATGCTTATCTTGTTCCTGATTTTTTTTTTAAAGAGTATATAACAGAATAAAACCAATGAAAACAAACCAGTGTAAGAGATACAGAACTTCACAACATTATGAAATCAACAGTAGTTACCATAATGCCTTTTGATGTCTTCAAAATAGCTGCAGATAACTTTTTATATAATAAAAATCAAACAATAGAATAGAAACAATAAAACAAAACAATGAATGCAATAAAAGACTTCAAAACAAGCCAATAGTTAAGTCCAAAATGGCTACTGTAATATATTTTGCTATCTTTGAAATAGCTGTTCCCACCATTGGATTTGACATACAAATTTTGTTTTGACAAAACAAAAAAGAATAAAACCCAACTCAACAAAACAATGGAAATGATATAGGACTTCCAAAACAAGACCACAGGGAATCAACAATAGCTGCAACCCTCAGGAGGAGATCCCCCCCAGATGTCACACTGTATACCACTATCCTCTGAATCTATGATCAGACCACTGGCCCTAGACCTGCAATGTTAGTGAAACACCAAAGCACCATAGGCATCCAATTGCATTTCACCTCGATAGCTATCATTACAGCCTGTGTTTCTCTGGATAAGCTGGTCACTTACAGGGAGGGAGGGAGGATTTGTACTTCTTGTTTGCCACGCTGTACGCTGGAAGGGGCTGGGGTCTGGCTGTTCACAGTCCAGCTGTGGCATTCACATGACGCTGGTTCCCAAACTGGGCTTGTTTGCTGGTGCGGTCATTGTTCTCTAACCCCAGTCTGCAGATGACACTGACTCACAGGGAGAGGATTGGGTCTAGCTGTTTCCAGCCTGCTGGGGGTCCATGCATGGTTCTGGTTTCCAGATTGGGCTTGTTTACTGGTGCGGCCATTGTTGTCTCTAACCCCGGTCCGCCAATGGTGCTGACTCATGGGAAGAGGCTTGGGTCTAGTTGTTCCCAGTCCATCAGATGCCCACTCATGGCACTGATGCCCAGATTGGGCTTGTTTACTGCTGCGGTCATTGTTCTCTGTAACCCCAGTCTGCGAATGGCATTTGTTCCTGATTCTAGAGCAAAAGCTTTTAGTTTTTACATTTAGTATGAGGTTGGCTGGTGGTTGTCATAGATAGCTTTTATCAGATAGGGATAAAGACCATCTATTCCAATATTATGTAGGATTTTTATCATGCATGGATGTTGGACTTTGTCAGTTTTTCTGCATCTATTGAGATGATCGTGTGGTTTTTGTCCTTTGCTCTGTTAATATGGTGTATTACATTTATTGATTTTGCGTGTGTTGAGCAATCCCTGCTCCCCTGGAGTGAATCCTACTTGGTCATGGTGTATTATCTTCTTGATGTTTTGCTACATTGTGCTTGCCAGTATGTTATTGAGAATTTTTGCGTGTATGTTCATAGGGAAATTGGCCTGCAGTTTTCTTTCATGGTTGAGTCCTTCTGTAGTTTTGGTGTCAGGGTAGTGCTTGCTTCCAGGAATGTGTTTGGGAGTATTGCTTCCCTTTCAATTTCACTGAAGTTTGAGAAGTAGCAGCATTAGGTCTTCCTCAGATTTCTTGTAGAATTCAGCAGTGCATCCATCAGGGCCTGGGCTTTTCTTTGTTGTTATGTTTTAAACTATATTTTCAATTTCATTGATTGAAATTTATTGACTGATAATTGCTTTATTAAGAATATCTGTATCTTCAGGATTCAGCTTTGGTAATTCGTATGTATCTAGGAATCCGTTCATTTCTTCTGTGTTTTCCATCTTACTAGAGAATACAAATTCTTGAAGTGAGTATAGGTGATCTTCTGGATTTCTGCAGAATCTGTTGTGATTTCATCCCTTATTGCATGGATTTGAGTCTTTCTTGTTTTGATAAGATTGACTGACTGTTGTTGATTTTATTTAATCTTTCAAAGAACTAACCCTTCGCGTCATTGATTCTTCGTATTGTTTTCTTAGTCTTAATTGCTTTCATTTCTGCTCTGATCTTTATGATTCCCCCCCTCATACAAGCTTTGGGTTTGACTTGCTCTTCTTTTTCTGGAAGCTTGAGGTTCAATATCAAGTTGTTTATATGAACTTACTCTGTTTTCCTAATATGGGTATTCATCTCTATAAATTTTCCTTGTAGAACTACTTTCGTTGTGTCCCATAAGTTCCACTATGTTGTATTGGCATTATTGTCTAATTGTAGAAGGAGTCTAATTTCTTTATTAATTTCACCTGTTACCCAGTGATTGTTCAGGAGGGTGTCATTTAATTTCCTTGTGTTCATGGAGTTCTTATGGTTTCTTTTGCATTGATTTCCAATTTCATTGCACTGTGGTCTGATAATATGCATGGGATAATTTCAGTTCCTCTGCATTTACTTATGTATGTGACCTAATATGTGCTGTATTTTGAAGAGCATCCTATGTACAGTGGAGAAGAATGTATATTCTGATGTGATGTGAAACACTGTAGATATCCACTAATAAGTCCATTTGTTCAAATGTTTGGTTCTGTTCTAATATTTCATTGTTGATTTTTTTGTGTAGTTGATCCATGTATTTGTGGAAATGGGGTATTGCGGTCCCCATTACAATTGTATTAGTGCTCATTTGACTTTCCGTGTCTGTTAAAAATCATTTTCCATAGTTGGGTGCACTGGTGTTTGGTTCACTTACAATTATGATTGTTGCCTCTTCCTCTTGGTTGTTCCATTTACACAGATGTAGTGACCTTTGTCCCTCTTAATCAGTCTTGGCTTGAAATTCACTTTGTCTGCAAATAGAATAGCTACCCCTGCTTTTTTGGGCTTCCTGTCACATGGAGTACTATTTTTCATCCCTTGACTTTCAGTTTATGAATCTTTTTGAATTAAGTGTATTTCTTGTATGCAACATATTGTTGGATCTTCTTTCTTTCTTTTTTTTTTTCCTGGCACCGGGAATCAAACAGCCTCGCACTTGCCAGACTAGATGCTTAAGCCACTGAGCCAAACTCCCAGCCCTGATTTTTTGAGGCAGGGTCGTGCTATGTAGCTCTGGCCGGCCTTGCACTCAAGTTGTAGCCCAGGCCGGCCTCGAACTCACAATGCTCCTCCTACCTCAGCCTCCCAAGTGCTGGGATTAAAGGCGTGCACCACCACACCCGGTTTGGATCTTATTTGTTGATCCATTCTGCCATCCTGTTTCTTTTGATTGGTGAATTGAAATCAGTAACATTGATGGTTATAACTGATACGTATTGACTTATCCTTGTCACGTTGTTTTTCTGTTGTTGGCTTCCTATTTCTCCTTTTAATTGATTGTCTTCCCTAGTGGATTCATTGTGTTGGTGTTCATGGAGTTGTAATCCCTGTTACCTCTTTCTAGAATGTCCTTCAGACCATTTTGGAGCGCTGTTTTGATGTTCATGAATTTCCTCGGGTGTTCTTTGTCATGGAAGCATCTTATTTCTCCATCAATTTTGAAAGATAGTTTTGTGGATACATCAATCTAGTTCATTGATTGTTTTCTTTTAGGACTTGAAATATTTTATTCTAGGCTGTCCTTGACTTGGAGGTTTGTGTTGAAAAGTCTGCTGTGATTCTGATGAACTTTCCTTGATAGGTCATTTGTTTCTTTTCTTAACACTTTTTAATATTCTGCTCTTGTGTTGAGTTTTTGGAATCTTGACTCTTGTATCCCTTGCCGTAGATTTTTTTCAATCTTGGCTAATTGGAGTTCTGTATGTCAGATTTTTTTTTTTCCTGCCAGGAAAGTTTCCTGCCATGACTTCTGTGAACAGGTTTTTTATGTCATTTGTCCTATCTCCTGCTTTTACATTGACGCCAATCAATCTTATATTATTTTTCTTTGCGCCATCTAGCAGTTGGTGAATTGATTTCTCATGTTCCCTTGCTATTTTTAAGAAATCTTACGATTGCTAATTACAGATCTGTCTTCTCTATCTGATAGTCTGTCCTAATGTTGGCTCATTCCACTGTGTATTCTTTCAGTGGAACTTTTAATCTCCTAGATAGCTGTTTGAATCTGTCTCATGCATTTCATTTCTTTCCTATATTGGGCATTTATTGTTTCCATCATTTTCCTAAGCTCCTCAATTTTTCTTATCTGTATCTGCTTTAGAGTCACTAAGCATGTCTTTCATTATGTCACCATGTGACAGGAAGCCCAAAAAAGCAGGGGTAGCAATAGTTATCTGAGAAATTATTTCTGAGTTTTTTTTGTTTTCTGTTTTTTTTTTTTCTGGAGCCTCATGTATTTGCTTTGTTTCTTCCACTGTTGACTCTTGAGAGAGTCCAGGTGGGTGGCTTTTGAGTTGTTCCACCTCATTGTTCCCTGGGTGTGTGTTTGGTGAGCTGGATATCTGGGGCTACATTTTGTTGATTTTGTTGTAGTGTCTTCTCATTTTCTTGTCTTTTTTTTTTTTTTTTTGATACCTGGGTTAATACTTATAAATTGCCTGTGGTGAGTAGCTTTGTTGCTAGTATTTAGAAACTTTAGGGAGTGACTTCTCAGAGGTGTCTTCCATGTGTAGCAGCCTTTTGGGTTTTGAGTCTGTTGCAGGATCCTGTGTCTTCTTTTGGGGGATGAAGAGTTGCTGCCTATTTGGCTGAGCCACTGTATTTTTTTAATGACCCTTAGGGAATCTCAGTTTTGGTATACCAAGAACAACTGGTTATAACAGTTATGTCACTTTGGCTAAAGTGGTACCATCAGCAATAACAATAGCATAAAGGACAGCCTAGAAAGTAACAAAATGAAGTAACTATTAATTTGCCACCTTTAACCATATGAATTAGATTTGTACTTCTATAACACAATCTCAAACGAACCAGAAAGTTGTATACAGTAAATAAGCCCTCACTATGGCAGTTTTACCCTCAGTGGAGAAAAGGTTAGGGGGCAAAAATAGAGAAATAGAAGAAGAGGAAAAGATTGGAAGCAAGAGTAGAGGACAAAAAGGATCACTCAAACATTGGGAAACTGATGCAAAAGACAGGAGGGAAAGAGAAGGAAGAAATAACAAGAAGAGAACAACAACAGAAAACTAGAACCCCTGCAGTTACAACTCATATGAAAACAAGAACAAACAATGAAGAAAAAAACAAAAGGAAAAAATACTTTAAAAAAAGATCCACTTCAAGGTATGTCCCTGCTGTCACTGGTAGATATTGTGGGCAAACAGTCCAGATGCATGTCAATTAATCCTAGAGAGACCAGCAGTACCTTTAAGCTGGGTAGTGGATAATCCTAAGGACCCTGGATCTTTATTTCCACTGAAGTTCAGGCTGATTTTTGTCTGTGAGGTTAGAACCAGACCCTTTCAACTTCACCTTCTATGCGTTTGAACTTGCTGGAACCACTAGATGGTGCCAGCAGTTGCTCTGATGTCTGATGGCTTCCAGCCAGTTGTGCTCTCCTGTGGAACATCTGAGCCCAAATAACTCACCAACCACTGCAGTCCACTGCATCTACCATTTTTCTGTGGAAGCCTCTGGGGTAGCCACTACAGTGTGTCTGCAGGATGGAGCGCCCTTTCCACACAGTCCAGTTCAGGGAGAAACTGCTGCCTGCCACCTGCTTCTTTTTTGAAGTTTTTCTCTTTGCTCTCCCTGTGGACTTCAATTGTCACTTCAGATCCTTCCTTGGTCCCAGGATCCACTTTGTTCTCTGCCTCATGATGCTGTATTCCAGTGTCTAGATACCAAATCTTGGAGAGGTTCTTTCCTTGCTTCTCACCACTCTGCCATTTGCTCAGAAGTCCTGAAAGTGTTTCCACTGTTACTTCTGTATATGCTTTGTAAAATGACTTGTGATGCTTTTGGTCTCAAATGATAGTGATGACATTCAGTAGATTTCTATTCATTTTTTTGTTTGTTTTGGTTTTAGCTTTTTGAGACAAAGTCTCACTGTGTACTTGAGGCTGTCCTTGAACTCACAGTGATCTTCCTGCTTTAGGCCCCTTAGATTACTGGTGTGTACCAACATGCCTGATTTGGCTTTCTAGTTCTTTCTAATTACCTTTTATTACCTTTCTAATTCTGATTTATAGTATCTCATAGCTAATTTGGAATACTATTACAGTTTTTTGTGTTTTATGAGCATATTTTCCTACTATGCTCCCTCCAAAAGATGAAAAGTTCTGCCTAGTTCTATGCCATAGTACGGAGGAATGGAAGGTGCAATCCCTTTCCTTCACTGTAGAGTGATAATCCCAGAAAGCCTAAGGCCTTTGCATCTATTAAAACTTTCCCAGAAAATGTTTCCAGCTGTACCTCAGACAAAGGATTACTATCAAAAACATATAAAGAACTCAAAAATCAGTCCTCCCAGATTTAAAGACCCAGTCCAAAAATGGGTATCTGAGATGAATACATACATGAAGAAATATGAACAGCAAATAAATGTGTGAAAAAATGTTCAACATCACTGGTCATTTGAGAGATGTAAATTAAAACAACACTGAGATTCTACCTCACCCCAGAAAGAATGGCTATTATTAAGAAATCAAGCAATAGCAAATGATGGAGGGGCTGTGGGGAAAAAGGAACCCTTCTCCACTGTTAGTGGGAATACAGACTGGTGCAACCACTGTGGAAATCAATGTGGAGATTCCTCACAAAACTAGGACTAGAGGTTCCATTCAATCCTGCTATTCCCCTTCTGGGTATCTTCTCAACATCATACCACAGTGATATATGTGCACCCATGTTTATAGCAGCACAATTTGTAATTGCCAGATCTTGGAAACAACCTAAATGCCCATCAGTTGAGGAATGGATAAAAAAGATGTGGCACTTTTATACAATGGAGTATTACTCAGCTATAAAGAAGGATAAACTGGAGACTTTTATAGGTAAATGGATGCAACTTAAGACCATACTCACTAGTGAAATAAATAAGACACACATGTATAAACATCATATTGTCTCATTAGTGTGTGAAGCTGAAAGAAACAACATTATGTATGTGTGTATGGGTATGGGTATGTATATGTATATTAAAAAATAGTTCAGATAATTATACTACTGATTTCTTTGAGTTCACAAAGAGAAAGATTTGGGCTGGTATTGTTTAGACAATTGAATGCACATGTCTTGTGACCTGGGTGAATGACTTGGGTATGACAATGTGCAATGTATGTACCATTTTTGCCCCCTGATTGACGTGTTTTAAAATTTTGCTTTAGTTTTTTTTTCTTTTTCTCCTTGAAATAAAATGGATTTGGAAAATAAATAAATAAAACTTTCCCAGTATGTCATCCTCTGAATTTTTATGTCATGCATTTGATTTCCTCTGGTATCTAGAGTACTTGGCTCTTTGCATCTTTGTCTTTTTATTAGGATGTTATCAGTGGACTAGCATGGTGTTTTGTGTACTTTTGAGGTTCTTGAAACTCTCTGTAACAGAACAGAAAACAAGTATGAGCCTCAGAACATGAGAACAAGTAAGAGCTGTAATCCTTCCCAAATACCAGTAAAAGCTAACTACTTGTGGTTACTGTTAGTATACAGTGATTAAAAAGAGCACATAGGGCAGATTAATAACTATACTATGTATCAAATGCTCCAGTTGTGACTATACATTCTGCACAACAACTAAGCTTAGAACTACCAACAGAGTCAAGTTTACTGTGGCCCAGTGTCATTCACCATAAACCATTTTGTAGGAGTCATTCAGATAAATGAATGAAGATACAGTGGACACCACCACTACTACTCCTACCTTCTGTATCTTGGATCACCCGTAGGGGTGAAATTTTAGGGATTCTTACTTGGCCACTCCCCCCATAATGACTCAACATTATGAAGGATCTGTCACCACTTATTCAAGGCTTTTGAAGCAATTAACAAAAGCCAGACAACCCTATTGTTCTTAAAATTAGCATTGCCCCCTCAGTTGTTTATTTGCCATCACTAGTATGTAAAGCACTGCCTTAACTGCTGTGTCCTGATCCATACCTGTAATCCTTACTACCATTATACCAATGAATGATCCCACTCTAGAGTTGCATGCTTTGTGTCTCTAGAACCATTTTCATTCTTAATATGTTAGCTTAAGTTTCCTCCAGCAATCAGGGCTTGAAATACAGTCTCATTGACAGGTGTTCTCCCTTGAGGTATGATTGCAAGGATTGGGGTGCAGAAGTAAAATAGAAGGGGCTTATTTGGTGCCCGTAATTAAGTCACCACTGTGGGCAGCTGGAGTTTGTCTTGCCGTGTAAAAGATACCACAAAATTGTTTTCTCAAGAGAATGAAGAGGGGAGGTTATTATCCACCAGCCCCTGTGCTCCCTTAGTCAGTGTTGGACCTTGAAGCACTCATCCCTCTCTAGGTTATCCATGACAACTTCCACACAGCAGTATCCAATAAGCACAGGTGGAAGGCAAAGGATACATAGTGCAGCTGAGGCACTGTGGCTGCTCCAGCAATGACTGAAATCATAGTGGACTGAGGAAAGAAGCTGGGCTTAGGATTTAGCAGGGCTTTTTCCTTCAGTTCGGGGACTTAGCTAAAGTTCAGGGAAAAGGAGAGGAGTCCCACTCAACATGCTATTACATAAAGTTAAATGGTCTTACATTATACTGGAAATTACTTGTTATCATGTGTACTTGAGCTGAAGTCATTACTCAAAGAACATGCACCCTATTTGCTGTTTGTGTTGAAAAAAGAACCATTGTTTTGAAAATACCAAACCTCTTAGCTTATCAAGACTATTTTGTTTATGTACTTTTTTCTTGTAGTATTTAATTGTTCTTTTCCTAAGTCGAATTATTAGTAAAGCTTGGAGGCAAATTTAAATCCAAATGACTTAAAAACTCAAATCTACATATAACTTTGTTACTCATTTCTTTCATAACCGTTTGAGTCCAAATATGTATCTTTTTTTTAACTTATAACTAGATATTTTGGAACTTTTTTCTCAAAAATTCCAGTTTTCAATAAATGCTTTTTTTTTTAAGTAAGACATTTCTTTTTAATCTATTTTAACTCTAGTATTTTAAAGAGAAAAGCCCTTATAATATTTCCTGTAAACCACAGGGTCTTTTTCATACACTAAAAATGATTTTTAAATATATATTTTATTTAAGAATACAGAATATGAAGACTATACAAAGGCTGAAGATTTGAAGTTTTATCATCCATGGTTAAACGATCATTTATGTAAATATATTTACACATATATGTATTTCCAAATATAAGAAAAATTTTTCAGTGCATATATATTATATATATATTCCTTAGAAACGCAAAGTTGAAAAAGATAGGTTGGCAACTGTATTTCACAACATTCCATTAGAGGGCAGCAGAGAAGTAGATTTTGTTTTTTGTTTGCCCATGTAATATGGTTTTCCTAGGCTGTCAATAGCTTACTGTTTCAGATAAAAGTAAATGGAAACAGTATGTAGGCCACAGGAAATAATGATTATTCTCAAGCTCAAATTTATTTCTAAATTCCAAACTATTTTTTACTAGGGGTATGGCCCAATAGGTCATTTTCTATCGAGAAAAGAAACAGTATTATTAGTTTCTTTCATCTTTAAAATAGAGATTATAATAACTGCATAGAGTTGATTAAATAAGATAGCATGCATAAAACTCTAGCACGTAGTAGGACCTTAAATTTCCCTTCTGTTTTTCTCTGCCATACTTGAGTTTCCTCCTGAGAAAATTGAGAACTATAGGTTAGTAATCTCATATGACCTTTTCAGCCCTCTGGTTTTTATGGAGCATTGCCAGAAGACTCAAGATCTTCTCTGAAGGCTAATTGAACATCCACATGTTATTTGTTCCCTTTTTGAAGATGCTGTCTACAATTGTCTTACAGTTAGACCACAAACCTACACATAAAATGAAACTAAGAGTTTAGTGTTGGCAAGCTTGGATTTTTTTTTTTTAATTTTTTCTCTTACTACTAGGCCCTGTTTGGTTTTTGTAGGCTATTTGTATATATAAAGACTTCTACCTTTACCTCTTGGGTCTCCAGCTAAAAGAGTGAAGTGAAAACTATGCCTTTCATTCAGTATGTTTGCCTCACTTCAATCAGAATTTAATGGGAAAAAAAACCCCAAAACACAGTTTTGAGAAAGACATTGGGCAAGAGCCCCATGAGAACTCCCTGGCAACTTCTTTCCTAACTCTCATTGTACTTAGTCCTTTTCCCTTTTGAGACCAACTACCCATAAAATACTGGCTTCACACTTGCACCATTTTTAACTGATGAAACTAACTGAACCAGACTGTTTACTGGGTTCTAGTCTAGGCTGTTCTTATTACCACTGAGAATTTAGGCAGATCTGTTTTCATATTTGTACAGTTAGGGAACTGGATGCCACAATTTTTTTTGTGTGTGTGTGCTGGGGATCAAACTCACAACCTTGCACCTGCCAGGCAGGCACTTACGCCACTGAGCTAAATCCCCAGCCCTATTTTTTGAGACAGGGTCTCACTGTGCAGTTCGGGCTGGCCTTGAGCTCACTTTGTAGCCCAGGCTGGTCTCGAGCTCACAACGATCCTCTGCCTCAGCCTTCTGAGTGCTGGGATTACAGGCATGCACCACCATGCCCCACTTGGATGCCACAATCTTTAGGTGCTTCCACTGTAATGCTATATGGGGAAGTCTTCCAAAAATAGTTGTCTACTCTTAAGGCAAATAATATTACATATATTGCCCAAATATGGTTGAATAATGAAGAACAGATGATGAATATAACCAGTCTCTACTACTTTAAAAAATAAACTCCAAGCAGAAAGCTGAATCATTAACACCATCTGATATACAAAACATATTGGTTGTTACCCATGAGCAGTGGTAGCCTCTTCTGTAAGATATAGCACTATGAGTCAAACCTTAATAAATTATATTTGTTAGCAGTATTTGTGCCCACTGTTCTTCTCTGTTTAGTTGTCAATCCCCTGTAATTTACCTGTTTATTCCACTGAACTAGCACATTTGAGATCTTCATTAAGCTCATAATCACTAAACGATCTTTTTTTTTTTTACCGTCCTTAACCTATTTGTCATAACTAACACCATTTGTTTCGTTGGCTGCTTGCTTTCCTTCTTCCCCTCTGACTATTCCTGTTAGATAATTCTCTTTCCCTAGCTGTTTCTCCAAAGTTGAATCCTTGGTCCTGTGTTCTTTTGGCCTAGATTTTCTCTCCCAGGAATCCCATTTGTTCCCAAGGCTTTTCATTCTGAGCTCTTCCCTGACTCTCCAGACTAAATCTACCTCAGCCTCTTTTCCAAGCCCGTGTTCAACATTTCCAACTGCCAACTGAAGAGTTTCACTTACATGTTCTGCTACCATTTTAAACTCAGAGTATATAAAGTAAAACTTAAAATTTTATTTCAAAATGTGTTCCTCCTTATTTCTTTATTTGCATTCATAGTTAATGCCTATGCTTAAAATCTTAGGCATCTTTGATTTCTTTCCTTTCCCAGTGCTCTTAACCATAAGCAAAGTTTTTAATACTGTCTTGTAATTTTTGCGTTGTTTTTCATCATCTTTCCAGTCACACGAAACACCAGCCTCATCTACACAGTGGTGCCTTGGTTTATGAACTTAATTAGTTTTATGATTTTGAGGAAGATGTCTATGTTTGTGTTTGTGTGGGGAGGATTACTGGGTTGAGGTTGTCACCTGATGCAGACTTTCCAAACAGAAGCAAAACGTTGAATGATTTTGTTTGTGCACGAATTGCAAACAGAAGTGTTCATGAGCCAAGGTATTACTATCTTATGACAGCATGGCTGCTATTATCTCTTTCACCTGCTCTAAAGCTATCTGCAGTTTACCTGTATACTGTGATCTTATAGATGCAGTGATGGCGAACCTTTTAGAGCTTTCAGCAATACAAACAACCCGCTGCAGCATGCATGCTGTAGTTTCTCCACCACTGTATAGAGTGAGCTCATTTCTTCATTCTTCTTGCACTTTCCTCTTGCTCACACCCAAGAAAAACAAAATGGCATTCAAGATCCCACAGAAATAACAACTTACAAGCTTTCCCCCAGTGTCTTTTTCAGCTGTGTGTTAACTTGCATGACTGCTAGTAGTTTTTCCCTCTAAACTCCTGCAGCACCTCATAGCTACACAAATTGTTTGGAGATTGCAAAAGCTGCCTTGTATCTGTATCTCTTCGCATGACCTGCCTTTTCACAGTAGTCTGTTAGCAATTCAGGAGCAGATCATGTCTTTTTTTTAATCACGTGTGTATCTAGATTAGTGCCTTCTACATAGATTTTTCTTACCCTAATACTAAGAACTAAAACGTTTTTACAGATTGTTAGCATCATAATAGTAGGCAGTTAAGATGAAATCTTATAATAAAAATTACAGTGCTTGTGTTTAAGGAAATCTGCATCATACCATGTCCTACCAAACCATCAAAAATGGTGTTATTCCCTAGAGGAAAGTATTTAGCCTAGTAATTTACAGACTGTCATAGTGTGACTTCAGGCAAGTCACTTCACCTCCGTGAACCTTACTCTACCTGTATAATACATTTTAAGTCTTTTGACTCTATCTAACTAATACTAAGGTCAGTTAGAGTCTGCTACACATTTTTAGGACAGAAATCACCATGTGTGTATATATATATATATATTTTGTTTGTTTGTTTGTTTTGTTTTGCTTTTGGTTTTGTTTTTATTTTTGGGGTTTTTTTTGGTACCTGGGATTGAACTCTCAACCTCGTGCCTGTCAGGCAGGCGCTTAGACCACTGAACTAAATCCACGGCCCCACCTTTTATATTATAAAACATTTAGCACGCAGATTTTAAGTTTTAAAACATACAGAGCCCAGCATGGTGGCACACATCTGTAATCCCAGCACTCTGGGAGGCTGAGGCAGGAGGGTAACAAGTGTGAGCCCAGCCTGAGCAACTTAGTGATGTGGGTGAGAGCCTATCTCAAAAGGGTTGGGATGTAGTTCAGTGTAAAGGCCCAAGGTTGAATCCCCAATGCTGGAAAAATTAAGACAAATTTTAAAAAATAAAGTTGCTTTTTGAAATTCTGTCCTAGGCAGTAGAGTGTTTTTTTCTACCTATTTTTTTTAAAAAGGCCACGTCTAAGTGCTACAGTAGGTAACTTAGAAGTTTTTCTTTGAGAATGCTTTTTTAAATCTGGGAGAGGTAGTAACCCAGTATCTTTCCCACCTGTCGTCTTCCTATAGAAATTCCAAACCTTTTGATGAAGGGCTTTCTCCTGCAGAGCTCAAACTGAGAAGCCTAGGTGCGTCCAGCTGTCAGCGTCACATCACGTGGGTGTTTAGCCTGCTTCGGGAGTGAGCCGGCTGCGGCCCCGCCCCCGGAGCCCTGAGGTCTGCGTGCCTGCTTCCTAGGCTCTCAGAAGCGACCAGCTCCGCCTGTAGTGGGAGGCATGGGCACATGGCTGCCTGCGGAGGCTGAGCACTCCGAGGAAAAGCCCGTGCGCCTGAACGGTGCTTCCTTACAGGGCTGACTCGTGTGTGGATTAATTCGAAAGGTTGAAAGGGATACTTGGTAAAGCATGGTGGCACATGATGAGACTGGAGGTCTCCTACCTATTAAAAGGACTATACGAGTCCTAGATGTTAATAACCAGACCTTCAGAGAACAAGAGGTAAGATGACGAGAAACAGGCCAAAGGAATGTTTTATAACTTTTTAAAAGTTGTAACTTATTAACTATAATTTTAAATTTATTAAAACTTAAAAGTGTATGACTTTGATTTATATGCAAGTTTGAAATGTGTTAAGGAACTGTGGTCTAAATTTAAATAAGTTTATACATAAGGAAACTTGAATATACAGAACTTGTATATAAAAAATTTTAAATGTTTCTAGTTTTGTGTTGTGCTTGTGATATTTAATATGCTGTTTTAACGTGAATGCTTAATATTGTATTGTTTTAATTTGAATTTGTATGTTTATATTATCAAATCTTAGGAACTGCTTTAATAGACTAAAAGGAAAAATAAAAATCTCCAAGTTAATTCTAGTGAGCAAATTGCCAGTAAAATGCTGTCTGACGTGGTATGCATGTTTTTCTTTCCACTAAGTTCATTGTATACCATTTTTTTCTTAGAAAGGGTGCGTTAAAATATTTAAACCATTATTCTAATCATCTGCTGCTTGTCTGAAGTCATTTTGGCTTTCTAAAGTATGAGCATTTATTAAATTCAAGTTACTTTATGTCATTTTAAATAATCTTGACAGCTGATCTTATGCTATATAGTATATATAACTGCAACGTATGTACTCTCGGTATTTACTGCATTATCACTTATGTGATAGTGTTCCTATATTCAACTAACTATATACCTGTTGATGTGATGGTGGTTGGTGGCTGTATATATAGGTCAAAACTTACATATGATTGTTACATTTTAAATATGTACACTTTACTGGATATCCTGGTAAAGGTGTATGTCCAGCATATACTTTTTGGGAGTTAAAATAGCTACCATTTTTAGGAGGTACATTTTGCTTTGGTGTGGCTTGGCTTTGTTTTTTAGTTCTGATAGTTTGATTTTTGCTTATGTGCTTCAGTTTTCTCAAATACATAGGCATTTTCTTTGAGCAGAACACTTTTTACTTTATTTTCAGTGTAAATAGTAAAACCGATTACCTTTTTTGGACCATCAAAAACTAACCTTAGAACTAGGGTGTAGCCTAGTAGTAAAGCACTTGCCTAGTCATTCTTGAGGTCTGGGCTGGGGGCCTTTTTTCCAGTATCACATATGGGCCATGTTTTTGTCATACCTTTATTTCAAAGTTTAAAACTAGGAGTGTTGTCACTGTGTTAGATTATGAACATAGCCTTAATAATTTGAATATTTACAGTTGTAAGTAGGAAGAGAAGAAATCCCATGTGGTCATAACTCATTTTTATCTTTTTAAAAATAACTATATTTTTATTCTTGTGATTTTAAAGTTTTTGCCAGGTTAGGGGAGATTATTTATCTAGTGACTTAAAACAAAGAAACCAAGACACATACTGACTTGTGTCAGGATTTGACTGACTATAGAAAAGTCCCTTTTAAAGCATACCTGTAAAAGTAGCATCATTAGGGGTAAAAAACTTTTTATAGAAAGCTAAATTCACAACAGGATTTTTTTCCTTATTGTGTGTAAAAGCCAGATGTGAAGACAGATTTCCTGTGTTTAATACATATTACTGCCTATCTAGATACACAATCTGATTAAAAATTAACCTAAATAAACAATGTAAACTCAGATTGAGAGCCCTGGGTTCCCCCACCCCCCACCAAGTGAACTTTAGCCCTGGTAAAAGGTTGCCTACAGTAGAAAGTTCTTTGAGCATGTGAACTTTGTTGATATTCCTTTGTTTATTTCCATAGACTTACAGGTTGTCTTTAGAGGAGAGTGTATAGTTTAAATATCCCCATCTGTTAAGTTTCTTATATTCACCATGTTAATGCTGTGAGCACTCAAAAATAAATATAACACAATTACCATTATATGAGCCTTACTATTGGTGGTTGTAAATAACTTGCCATTCTCCTCTTTTCTTTCATTACTTCCAAATACTCTACTTACATCCTGTCTATGGAGAGAGGTAAATGTGGGTACAATACCAATTCTCCAGAAACTTTGTCTTACAAATACTTTGTGACTGTGCAGATGTTTAGATTCTTAATAACCAATTCAGATCATTAAAATGGTTCACCTGAACTTGTGAAGAAAAACTACCGCTTCACAAGGGGTAAATCCTAATCTGTATAACAAAAGAGATTTGTTTTTCTCTACCTTTTAGGTGACCCATTAATGCCTAATCCATATCACTTTTCCACCAAAAAAAAATTCATTAAAAATGTTCATTCTTTTGAAATACATATAATCTAAATGCTTGTTCTGTATGTGTCATACATTCTTCACATGTGTCCTTTTAGTAAGGCAGAAACATTATTGTTCCCCAAAAGCATGTGCAAAATGTGAAGAGATGTCTTCCTGTTTCCCTTCCCCTAGACTTAGTTCCTGAGTTAGCACCATCCTTTCTTATCAAGCACTTTAGACTTGATGAACTCTGAAGAGTAGTATATCCATTGTGGAGAAGGTTATAGTTGTTTTTATAGAAAATATTTAACATCATATATGCTTGGCATCGTATCTTGATATCCTAGAGACTGAATAAACAAAATCCGTATTAGTTTCAGAAACATGCTTTAGATGTATTTACGTTAAATTATCTAAAGTCTGTAGTTTTCATTTTAAATATTACATAATTTTGAATTACCAGGATCTTAATAGTTGTGTACTAGTCCTATAATGAAAAGAATTTTTATCATTTTTACATTATGTAATAATATCAAAAGTTTGTTGTTCTGCAAACTCAATTACTAATTTCTCCTTTCAAGTTCACTGGGAGGAGTAACAACTTTCCAAAGACTTTTACATTGAAATTAAATAAATAGTTTCTGATTTACTGGAAAGCCAAATTTGTTACACTTTAAATAAGGAAGAGGACCTAACCTTTGTTTCCAAAAAGCAGAACAGAACTTTCTGACAACTGCTTTGTTTCAAGTTAATGTTGGCATATTTTACTTTGTGAGGTAATTCTATCGCCATTCAAACAGGAGACTCTTTGTACTGTCTTTACTAAATGGAAAGGAATGCCTTGTGCTGGCCTCTGCACACCCATGTGTCACTCAGTCTGCACAGATGTGTGAGGTAAAGGCATTCACACATGTCCTCCACAGCACAGTGTTTGCCATTTTGCTACATATCTCAAAGTTTTCTTTTTTATTTCATTTAACATGTGCACAGCATCGGCTTTATATCCAAAGTTTACTTTGTAGTTAATTATTTGGGCAGTGGGAGGAGTATTCTACAACCTATTTCTTAAAGTCTTCAAAGTTTTAAGTTGTCTTTATCTACAAGCCTCTTTACTTCAGCAGTTCACATTCCTTTCTGATACATGTGTATACATTTAGGAAATTTGATAAGTCTAATTGCTTTGGGGGATACTCAAGTCATTTCTTTCCAAACAGTTAAATTTTCTTCCACTTCTTCAGTTATTTGAAGTGGTTTCTTCACCCTTTTTTATATGACTTTACTCATAGCAAAGAATTTTTAGAGAAGGTATTTCTTCTGTTTTTTAATCCTCACAAGAACTTTGTAAGAGAAGTTCTGATTTTTACCCTGTTAATCACTCCCCTACCTTGGCTTGAACAGTTTTATCCATTCCAGTTTCATACATGTTTATATAAAGGTTTTCCTCTAAATGAAGTAATTAACAATGAGATTGTATAATACCTAGTGTTTACTTTAAAATATACAAGTAACGGGCAAAGATAAAGCAAATTGTTGTGCAACAAATTGTTGAAGCTGACTGATAGATACATGGGATCCATTATTCTCTACTTCATGTCGATATGAAATTTCTCATCATAATAAGGCTTTTTAAAAATGTGTTTTACACATTGAATTTAAAAGTCATAGAATTTAATTTCTTTGTTTTAATGTTTTTCTCCTTTCCAATGGTAATATTTGTTATGTTCTCAAAGTGATATTTATTTTTAGTAAGTGATTATTTAGTAGTGAACTGTGAAGAACATTCATTTTCAGAGTTCCGTGTTTCTGTATCTTACAGTATACAAAAGCTTTTGTGAAAAGAGCTTAACTTTGTTCAAACTTGCATGAAGTCATTATATGTAAACACATTTAATGTAATCTGGTTTTTTTTTTGTGTGTGTGCAGGAACCAAGCAATAAAAGAGTTCGACCTCTGGCTCGGGTCACATCTTTGGCAAATTTAATCTCTCCTGTAAGAAATGGAGCAGTCAGACGTTTTGGTCAAACAATACAGGTAATCAAGGAGGGAAGGGAAAATAAGGTAGTTAGGAAACTTTTTATATAAACCTGAAATTATAGTCTTTAACCTGTGCAGCCCTGTCTGCATTACTGTACTTAAGCATTTTTTTTGGCGGAGGGGAGTATACTGGTAAGGAATATTATTATGAGAACAATATTTGTATGTAATTTTTAGCTGACAAGTATTTTTAAATGATGGAAATATAATTAAATAACAATAAAGATTATTTTAAGCATTGAAAAATTCTCAGGACTTTGTTTTTAAATTGTGTTTCTAAAAAGTAACCGTAAATCTCATTTTCTCTTTTGCTCACCTCTTTAAGTCATTTACCCTTCGTGGTGACCACAGATCCCCTGCCTCTGCCCAAAAGTTGTCTAGTAGATCGACAGTCCCAACACCTGCCAAAAGAAGAAGCAGTGTGCTATGGTCAGAGATGTTAGACATCAATATGAAAGAGTCTTTAACCACCAGGGAAATCAAACGTCAAGAGGTATGCTGGCATCAGTTTCAAGTTCCAAGAACCTTGCTTTTCAAATAGTGGGTTCCCAGAAGACTAAGACTAATTTCCTGTGGAAAAATGAGCTTGCATTTTAGCAACAGCACCTAACATGATGAGCAATACTTTGTGATGGGGTGGTGATCATCAAATTAAACACCTCTGATAGGCAGAAGTATAAAACATGGCAGCCTCTTCTAGAGAACCTATTTTGAAATTTTTTTTTTTTTTTTTTTTTTTTTTTTTTTTGCAGTGGCGGGGATTGAACTCACAACTTCGCGCCTGCCAGATAGGTGCTTAAGCCGCTGAGCCAAACTCCCGGCCCTAGTTTTTTGAGGCAGGGTCACACTGTGTAGCTCAAGTCAGCGTTGTGCTCGCCTTGTAGCCCAAGCCGACCTCGAACTCACAACGTTCTGCCTACCTCAGCCTCCCGAGTGCTGGGATTAAAGGCGTGCGCCACCACACCTGGCTTTGAATTCATTTTTTTTGTGTGTATATATATATACACACACACACTTCTTTTTTTTTTTTTTTTTTTTTTTTTTTTGAGACAAAGTCTCATCTTGGAGTTCAGGCTGGCCTTGAACTCACTTTGTAGCCCACGCCGGCCTCGAACTCACAGCAGTCCCCCTGCCTCATCCTTCCGAGTGCTGGGATTACAGGCCTGTGCCACCATGCCAGGCTTATTTTGAATTTTCAGACTAAATCACTTTTAAAAGAGTTGTTCAAAGCAGTTAAATAATGTAAATATCAATTGTACATAATTTTCCTCTCTCAAAGAATGACCTCTTATGTGTGCTGGATATTTTTTAGGCAATATATGAAATGTCCCGAGGTGAACAGGATTTAATTGAAGATCTCAAACTTGCAAGAAAGGTCAGTAAAATAATCTTTTATCAGATGCCCTAGTTTATTTGTTTGGTATCGGAAATCAAACTCAGGACCTTGCACTTGCTAAGATGCCCTAGTTTTCAAAAATTACATTATGCAAGTTCTAAAGGATAAGTTTCTTAACATTTAGAATAGGAAAGTAGAAAGTATCTACTGGTGAATAGGTGCTTTAGATGAAGTTTAGACACATTTCTTCTAATATGAGTATCAAGAATAGAGCCTTTGAGGGATTACCATATACTTTAGTTTCTTTTATTAGATCCATGCTAGTTTTGGCGTAGTTTGTCAAATGCATTCAAGTTCAGATTTCTTGTCATGTTTTCTTTGGTTGATCTTTGTGTGACTGATTTCTCCCCTTCTGATTAGGCCTACCATGATCCCATGTTAAAGTTGTCTATCATGTCAGAAGAAGAACTCACACACATATTTGGTGATTTGGATGCTTACATACCTCTGCATGAAGGTTAGATGTGCTGCTTAATTGAACTGCAGTAACAAGCAATTTTAAATCTAAACTAATAACATGTTCATCTATTTTATAAATAAACCTGTTGTTCTTTCTGCTTTTTTGTACTTAAGATTTGTTGGCAAGAATAGGAGAAGCCACGAAGCCTGATGGAACAGTGGAGCAGATTGGTCACATCCTTGTGAACTGGGTATGTACTGAGTTGTTGACTCCAGTTAATTTCTTACAAACTTGCCATATTATGGTTTGTGGTGAATAGCAGATCAGTTTAACCTTTAATTATATTTTGCAAACAGATGAGGCATTCATTAAAACTAAAATTTATGATGATAATAAGAAGTTATAGTCTTTAAAAAAATTTGTCATAGTAGTTTATCACAAACCTGTTTGTAAATATGTTTCTACATGGAATTTCCTTATATGCTACTAGTTGTCTGTTGCATTCCTGCGTGTAAACATCTGAGTGCCTGCTAGATGCTGGACACTGAGAATTCAGTAATGAAAGACGCTTTCTGCATTTATAACCTTGTTAAGGAAGAATCAAGCTTATCAGTATTGTCAGGGTTGATGATGAGTATGTTAAATGCTCAGATTTCCTGGGAGCACAAGTGACTAGCAGCTAAATGAAGTTTGGAGGGAGTAGAAGTTGTGAGTCTTCAGTTGAATATAGCAAATTAGGGAACTTGTAAAAGAGCATTCTGATGTTAGCCCAGAAAATAATTGTCCCATTATTATCTCCAGGAAAAATGTCCACAGCTTATTAAAACTCAAGAATAGCTATACTGTTGTTTAGTATTTCATATTCATAGAGTTATTAATGCACTCAGCCGTAACAGGAGTGCACCATTCTTCTTTTATTCTTCAGTTACCAGGTTTGAATGCCTACAAAGACTACTGTAGTAACCAGCTGGCAGCCAAAGCTCTTCTTGATCAAAAGAAACAGGATCCAAGAGTCCAAGACTTCCTCCAGCGATGTCTTGAGTCTCCCTTCAGTCGAAAACTAGATCTTTGGAGCTTCTTAGATATTCCACGAAGTCGCCTAGTCAAATACCCTTTACTGTTAAAAGAAATTCTTAGACACACTCCAAAAGATCACTGTGATGTTCAGCTTCTGGAGGAAGCAGTAAGTAGTCCAATAAATAACTTTTCCATTTTTCGAGTTCATGTGTTAGAGTACCTTAGAAAGGTACTTCAGTCTTTGATATACCAAATCAACGTAGCGAAGTGTTTTGTTGTTTTTAAATGCCTGATACATTGCATTGTAAGTAATGAGATTAATAAGTGTGTTGCACTTATATTTTTACATTGATAGTTTAGTCGAGGAACTGGATTTTTAATCTGGCCCATACCACTAGCCAGCTTCTGACTTTGGATAACTTACCCAGTTTGACTGAGACTGTTTCTTCATCTGTTAACTGAAAGGATTGATTGAATTGATTTCTAGAGTCTAAGCTTTAAACTCTACAATTTTATGTGACACTTTGCCCTGTAGGGAAGGAAGCAGGAGTTAATATATCGAAGTTGTTCATCAGTTTATTGGGGTAATTTTTAGGTATTGATAATACAAGGTGTTCTCTCTGATATCAACCTGAAGAAAGGAGAATCTGAGTGCCAGTATTACATCGACAAGCTGGAGTATCTAGATGAGAAGCAAAAGGACCCTAGGATTGAAGCAAGTAAAGTACTTCTGTGCCATGGAGAGCTAAAGAACAAAAATGGACATGTGAGTGCATTTGAGTACTAGTAGGAAATGTTTTCCTTCTCCCACACTGTTTAACTTTTTGTACATCCATTATGAAGCAGGTTTGTAAAAAATTCATGAAATGGTGAAAGATCACTAATTTTTATTTTCTGTGATCAGCTTTGATAAAGCAGACATTTTCTATTATTGGAGAATAAATAGGATGACTTAAATGTTTCAGAGAAGAATTAGTGGTGCCTTTTCAGTTATAAAGCATAAATTTACTCATTTGGACAGGGGTTCCTTTTCAAGTTCTGTAATATTTACTAAAAAAGCATACCCTTCCAAAAATTTTTCTTGTGTAATTATGAAAGTATAGTAGTTTCTAGCACTACTCAACAGATTTCTGCAGCAGATTAAATGAAAGTAAGTTTGCTTTTTAAATATTAAGTACAGAAGTACCTTGTAGAATTAAACATAACCGTGGAGTGGTATTTCTGTTTCACAATGTGCTTTTGGAAACCCCAATTGTAAATTGGTGATTTTTAGAAAAACTTTGAAATCTGATGTCTCTGATTTCTATCACAAGCCTTCATTGTTCTATAAAGGCTTAAATTTGTGTGGACAAAATGGAACCATTAACATTTTACCAGCTTGAATTTTTTAATTGCAACTTTTTAGAAAACTGGTATATGTTTTGTACAGTCTGAGATTGAATTTTTCATATAAAATATGTGTAGACTTGAAATTATTATCTTATGAGGTCATTTATAAAGGGAATCTTAGGAAATCAATTTGATAAAATTAATTTCAAATTAAGTTTTTAACTTTCTGTCACTTGCGAAGTTCCACATCGAGAGAGCATTTTTTTCAATTTTTCCAGAAACTTTACATTTTCCTGTTTCAAGACATCCTGGTTTTGACTCGGCCTGTTACACGAAATGAGCGTCATTCTTACCAGGTCTACCGGCAGCCAATCCCAGTGCAGGAGCTGGTACTAGAGGACCTGCAGGATGGGGATGTGCGCGTAGGAGGGTCCTTTCGAGGGGCTTTTGGCAACTCAGACAAAGGTAAAATACCACTTTTAAAATAGTTTAAAGCTACATAAACTCAGAACTACATGAATTTAGTCTTAATCTTTAAGAATTCTAAAAATTAAATGATTTCCTCTTCTGGTACTTGGTACACTTTGAGTTGTCAGGTGCTTCACTGCTTAAGTCTCATTTTCTTTTTTTCAAAATTTTTTTCCAGCTAAAAATATCTTTAGAGTCCGCTTCCAGGACCCCTCTCCAGGCCAGTCTCACACTCTACAAGCTAATGATGTATTCCATAAGCAGCAGTGGTTCAACTGTATCCGAACCGCCATTGCCCCTTTCCAGCAGGCCACCAATCCATCAGAGCTTCAGGGTTTGCCAGAGCTCCATGAAGAGGGTGAAGAGAACAATCCCTCTGCAGGGAACCTCCAAGCCCAAAGAAGGGCTTCAGCGGTTTCCAATGTTATGCAGGTAGAAGGTGATGAAAATGCTTCTGAATGTGGTGTTGGTGTACAGGCAGCAGAAGACTCCAAGAGTGTAAAGGGACATCGAATGCAATCTGGCTTCCGAAGAGCAAGGGACAAAGCGCAGTTAAGTGGCAGACGGAAAGAGACTTTGGTGTAAAGGAATCTCTGTGTATTAACTGGCAGAGAGACTATTTATAAATGTGTACAGTTTTGTTTTTCTTATAATGGGACTATCATAGGGTTACTTTGTACCGGTTGTAACATTTTCATGGTTTGGGTTGTTTTTCCTTTCTTTTTAAATTTTATTTTATTTTTTAATGGCAGCTAAAGGTATTCAGATTACTATTAAATTGCAGACTTTTAAAAAAGATATTTTCTTGGATTATTTAGAACATGCAAGCTCGTATTTTTAATCAGATGAAATATTTATGAAATTAATGGTTTTTCCCAATTGTGTATTCATCATGACTTTTCAGTACAATCAATTGTGATATTTACAATATATGCTAAAATTCAGAATTTTTCAAATACTGGAATGCTACCGTTGTTCTTTGTTAAGCCTTGCATGCAGTATTTAAAATTTTTATATTGGCACCTAAAATTTGCATGAAATATGTTTGAAGTATTTCAAAATTTACAGTGAAATGTTGTTTCCTTGGAAAACAAACCATAAAATTTAATAAGTTTTCTGTTTTATCAACTGGAATGCTTTATATTATGGTAAGCTCTTTTTTTTTTCATGCACATTCCTCATTTTTCATTCATTTATCCTGCCAATTATTTAATTTTTTTTTATTGTAAAGTAGTTTTTAGTATTTGCTTTTATTTTTTTACTTTGGTGCCTTTTCAATTGGCATGTCTTTAAAAAGTATTTTTCTTCCTGATTAAAATGTGTGTGTATATGTATATATATATATTTGTTGGTTTTTAAAATCATATTAACTTTACCAAGTGAAACCAAGCCATACTGTTTTTGAGCCAGTTAAGAAAAATTGCAGTTTTCAAAGTGTAGCATTTCAGGGTGGTGAAAACACATGAAATAATTCAGTATATTTTAGACTACTGAAAGAAAATCACTTCAAGGAGTTTGTTGAAAGTTTTAATGTCTGAAAAGCAAGAGGGAAGGTAATTGACTGGTAATAAGGAAAAGAAGAAAAAGAGGGACAAAGAAAGTGGTTTTGTCTTCAAGTAAAAATGTCTGGCTGTGCCAGAATGTGAAAGAAGATAGGAAAAGCTCAACTTGAGGGTGTGTAGTAAGTTGTAGAAAGCTCGAGGGGATGTGAATTTTATTTGCCTTGGTTTACAGTACCTGCAAATAATGGGTTTGAAAAGAAATAAATGCATTCAGAATTTGACAGTATTAGATCGGTTTTGGTAGATTTATTCATAAAATGGAAAAAAGACTGGTGAACCTTTACTGCAAAATGTTTCCATTAAAATGAGATTATACTCTTTAAAAGGGGGAGGGCAGACTGAGGCCCTTTGTCATCACAAGTTTATATAATGGTGATAAGTCATTGTTGACTATTATGTGAAATATATTTGCCAGTGGAAATGAAAATTGGAAAAGACTGTAAATATATCAGTCAAGTGATTTCTCTGTATAAATGAATTATTCAATTAAAAAAAGCACACACATAATCACCCTAAAGGTTTCTTGCCTGGTGGATATTTTGGGGACATCTGCCTAAACATCTTGATGTGGCAAAGTAGCATGCTTCACAGAAGTTTATGAAAGTCACAAATATATATTAAAAGTAAAATTTCCTTTTCTCAGAAAAGTACAAATTAAATTTAATCCCAATTTTTAAAAAAATTACAAATAATCAAATATTTAAAATTCATTGATGAGTAACAGAAAAGTTCAATTAACAAGTCCTGTGAACCTTGTGAAACCATTTAAAAATACATTGTAATCAAGAAATAGCAATATGCAGAAGACAGCTGAACATCTGACCACTTTCTGGATATGATATTAAAGCTATTAGCATCCTAACTGATTAATTTTACATTTTGACTTAGATATCTCAGATTCCTCACTTTGGAAATTCAAATTCAGAAGTATAGACTATACCAATGTTTGTGTGATCTGTCACACCAGAAAGCAGTAGTTCTAATGCTTTCTGAAAGTGTAACATAGAATACCATTCCTTCCAGAATTACCTTCATCAGTTTTCGAAGTTATAGAAACAAGTGATTCTATCTTACAAGATACTGTAAGCAGAATGTTTTATCTGAAACCATTATCTTCCTTTGCTTAACTGGTGGGAGAAAACAAGAGTGTATGAAATGAATATTATTCATAAATAGCATTTATATTTGACAGTGTTAAATGACTTAACCCAGAAGTTCTCAAACCTGTTGGGGACATCATAATCACCAGGAATGCTTTGAAAAAAAAAAAATAGTAAAAGTAACTGGGCCTCACCCCCTATCATTACACACACACCATTTCATTGAATCTGGATCTTGGGGAGGGGAAATAGGACTGATCATATTAATATTTGCAAATGTTCTGTCCTAGTAATTTGAATACAGTGAATTCTTTGGGTCAACATTTAATCATTACTCATCTAGCTAATATCCTGTATGTAAGTGATGTATAATAAGTGTGAACATATATCTATTCTCCCAGATGGCCTTAACCTTTTAGAATTAGATCTGAAGAGTCTGATCTTAACCTTCTTCTAGTAGGTATGGCTGTATATTTGCAGCAAAGAGTAGTCTCTACTTGTAAGGTCTTCACCTCAGTGTTTCATCTCAGGATGTGTACACATAAAGTGCTGAACCAAGTCATCTAATTAGTAGTGAGTTAACATCACTAATTCACCCTGAGATTTACAAGAAATATCTCCACTGACTCACTGAATATTCACCTGCTTTTGTGTTATTTAATGCTTTTCTGAGTGTGCAGATCCGGGACAGTACTCGCTTATTCTCAAAAGCTGCGTGGCTAACTGTAATGTCAATCACTGATTTCACAGTAATCAAAAAATGCCTTGTTAAGGCTCACATCTGTAAGTTTTGATGACTGAGATGAACAGAGTCCTAAAGTGGCTGTCTCGTAGTGTGTTTTCATCATACTCCTCATTGGAAATGCTTACCCATCCCTAGAGATGAAACTGGTTGGTAGGAAGTATGTCTTTGTTATATTTAGAAGTGCTGAGGATTTGAAGTAGATGATACTTCAAATTGGCATGACATAGGCTGCCAATGTGGCTCATTGTTAGAGCCCTGAAGTCCTGGGTTCAGTCTCCAGCACTGCGTTAAAAGATAAATGGACATGAAAGAATATCTATAAAGGCTAATGTTCATTTGACTGTAGAACCTTGTTCCCCTGAGAGGAATATCCTAAAAAATGCATTTCCTTAAACCTAGAGGAAGTCTAGAACTGGATCTAGAGGAGTTTTGATTTTTTTCTGCAGGTCTGAGCAATCCCCAGAAACAACTGCAGGACTGATTCATGGGTAGATGAATGATTACACAAATCCACTGGTATTTAAACAAATTTAGTGTATAAGCATTTTGAGAATCTTAATAAAAGCCAGGAAAATATGCATATATACTAACACATCTGCACAACTTAGGAGGTTCAGGGTTATTCTCCAAACCTTTCTGTGGACTTCCAAGTTCAGATCTGCTCAGGTCTGTCCCAACGAGAACTCCTTAAGAATCTGCTAGAGAACTAGGATTTGCTTTGTCAGTATAGATTCTCAAAGCACCAATAACTACCCATACTCTTATTAGTGATAGTTGAAAACTCGTACACTTCTGTCTGGTTCTCTAAGCCATACTTAAGATGGATTCAACTGCTCTGGATATAGTGTTCTTCAAAATAATAATACTTATTTTATAGAATACTTTCAGTTTGATATCACATAGTACTAGCTTCAGAATCCTGTGCCTTTTTGATCTTTGTTCTCTACAGAAATGTCCCTTCTGCTTTCCCAGAATATGGGCTACTTGTGAAGTGATAAATGTGGACCTGAGTAAAACTGAGCTCCTATCCTGAGCATGAAGTGACACTGTTACACAGGTGTCTCATGATGAACATGGTGTTTGTTTAAAAGTATGTAAGACAGTTGGACTATCAGGATAAACCCCAGTGGATTAAACACACTTCAAATATATTTGAAAATAGCTTCATAATGATTTTTTTAAAATAATAAATTTCTGTTCCCCTTTGGAGTATCTCAGAGAACCACCTTACTGCTTTGAAAACTGGTAAATAATCATGTGTTTATCGTTCCTTTTCTTATACAAACTACCCCTCAGGCAATCCAATAGGTAAGGAGAGAGTCTCTGCATAGCAGAAGCCCAGCTGATATTGAAGGAGTCACCATCTTGTAACTGTCATGGGACCCCAGATGGACCTGGACATTGTGAATGAGGACCCAACACAGGCAGGCAGACACCACTGCCTCTTGAGAAAAGTGCATACCATTCAAGCAGCCCTGCTGAGTAGGTCAAGCAGGTCGATGTGGTGGTGCACATATGTAATTGCAGCACCTGGGATACTGAGTGAGGCAGGAGGATAACTGCAAGTTCAAGGTCAGCTGAGGCTATATAGAGATTTCAAGACCAGCCTGAAGCTACGTAGTGAGACCCTGACTCAAAAAAAAAAAAAAAAAGTCAAGCTGGAGTCAGATCGCCAGAAAACATGTCACAGTTTCTTCAAACTCAAAATAGAAAAGAGATGGAATAGGGTGTAGAATCTTATGATTTAGGAGCTATCCAACAACTGAACCAAAGTTTTTAAATAATCAGGAAAACATCCAATATTTGAAGTTAAGTAGTTTATTACACTTTTATATTTGACAGTGACACAATGAGTAGAAGACACTAAAATATTTATGAATAAAATTGAGCTGGGGGTATAACTCAAGGGTAGAGAACCAGTTTAGCACACATAAGCCTCTGGGTTCAGTCCCTAGCACCAAAAAGAACGATTGATTCCTGGGTTCATATTCAAAATTATGGGGCAGGACATGATTGGGAATAAAAATAAAAGATTGGCCATCTGTTGAGAATTCTGAAGGTATGCTCTTTGCTTCTCTTAGTCTATGTTTAAAATTCTTCACTGAAAAAAAAGAGTCTAGAAGAGTTTAGGAAAATTCAGGTATATTGAGTATGCTTCCAGCTTTATAATCTTAAATTCCCTCCAAACTCCCAAACCTTTGCTTTTCAAAGTAAAGGAAGAATGCTTACCAATACAGCTGCATATGCTGTCATCTCACAGACGCTCAAATCTTTTGCCTGAATTAATGTCATACTTGCTACTCTCTCCATTACACCTTGGCAATAGCATTAGATGACTTTGACTCTGGTTTAATTAATGTGCCCCTTTTCCTCAACCTCTTCCTTTTCTCTGTGTATCTTCCTCTACCATTGTTTCCTTTCCCTGTAACTCTTTCTCTGACACAGAAACATTGGTACCGTATTTCATATGAACTGAGGCAGTTAGCACACCATCCCTTCACACCCATGATTTTTTCCATTGGACCATGGTCCAAATATATTAAATGAAAAATTGCAGAAATAGTATTCAAACTGCACACTGTTCTGAGCAGCATAATGATGAAACCTCACACTCTCCTGCTGTGTCCACCTTGGACTTCAGTCATTCCATTGTCCAGAATTTCTGTGTTGCTGTAAATGCTACCTGACCATTAATCACTGAACTCTCTTGGTTATCAGATCGATATTGCATGCTTTTGTCCAAGTAGCCCCTTATTTGATTTAATAATGGCTGCAGAGCACAAAAGCAGTAATACATAGGAGGCGCCTGCCTCCTGAGAGGCATAAAACACAGAACAGATTGTCAATCCTGCAGAGCAGTTAGAAAAAAATAAGGTTCATACTATCCACACATTTTCAGACATCAGCTGGGTGTCTTGAATACATCTTCAGGAGATAAAACTGCTATACAAAGAGGTTGCAGGTCTCACACACAAGCAATTTCATTCTGCCTCACACAATCTTCATCAAGGCCCAGTTCACAATCCTTTCTTTTTTCTTTCTTTCTTTTTTCTTTTCTTTTTCTTTCTCTTTCTTTCCTTTTTTTTTTTTCTTTCATACATGTTTGCAGAGCATAGTGTTTACATTCTTTGTGTGGGTTGGTACATGTATATAATACATTTTAATTTTTTTCTCATTCCTTATTTCCTACTCTCCCTCCCTTTTCCTCCATCCCTTGATCCCTTTCCCCCTGGAGAAAGATCTATCTCCCTACTTCCTATTTTATTTTGCTCTTTATAATTCGGTTTTCTCATATAAGAGAAACAATGTGATATTTAAATTTATGTGTCTGGTTTATTTCACTTATGGTTTCAAGGTGCATCCATTTTCGTATAAATGACTCAACTTTGTGGTAGAATAGTAATTCATTGTGTGTAAAAACCATCTTTCTTTATCCATTCATCTGCTGATGGACATAAAAGCTGCTTCCAGGATTTACCTATTATGAATCGTGCTGCTGTAAGCATGGGCATATATGAATCACTGTAATAAGATGTCTGTAATACTTTTGGGATACTTAGAAGGGGAATAGCTGGGTCAAATGGAAATCTTTAAAATTAATTTTATTGGTACACTTTGGATATACATAATGATGACATTCATCATAGGGAATTCATACCTGTACATGATATATCTTGATTCTTCTTTTTTCCCCAATCTCCTCCACCCCTTCAATCCCTCTTCCCCTCCTTATTCACATGTTTTCCATTTTTTCTTTCTATTCTCTTTTCCCTTCCTTTCCTCCTCACCCCTTTCTTGTTCTCCTTCCCATTGGAGTATTTGCTTCCTATTTCCCAGTATGTTATATTTTGGTCCTTCTTTACACTTTGAGTTTCTCACATGAGAGGAACAATGTGATATTTAAATATCTATGTTTGATTTATTTCACTTGAGAGTATGGTCTCAAAGTGCATCCATTTACTTAGAAATGTCTTAAGTTTGTCCTGTTTGGCAGAGTAGTGTGCCATTGTGTTTTAAAAAAATATATATGTATATCTTTCTACGTTCATCTCATGATGGGCATTTGGGCTGTTTCCAAGATTTAGCTATTACAACCTGCTGCTATAAACATGGAAGTCTTGGTTATTTTCTCTTGTTGCTGATACAAACTATTCAATGCCCCAATTTTTTTTTTTTTTTTATTGTCTTTTTGAGACAGGGTTTCACTATGCAGTTCAGGCTGGCCTTGGGCTCACTTTGTAGCCCAGGCTGGTCTGGGAACTCACAGTAATCCTCCTGCCACAGTCTCCTGAGTGCTGAGATTACAGGAGTGCACCCCACACCTGGCTTCCAATGCCCAAAATCAAGGAAGGAAAGGTTTATTTAGCGCACAACTTGTGAGGATTTCATTCCATAATCAGCTGGCTCCAAGGCAGGGTGGTATGGCAGAAGAGCAACAGTTCATGGCAGCAGAAGACAGCAAAAGCAACAAGAGCAAAAAGGGAGGAATGAGAGAGAGCCAGCCTTTTTCCCTCCGTTATATTGTATGTAGGCTACCTGCCCCAGGTTGGGTGTAGCACTCACACCCATAATCCCAGCACTGAATCATGAGTCAGTCACAAACCAGAAGCCTACCCCCACGACTGCATGAAGCTTTGAGGGGACATCTAGACCCAAACCATAACATTCCACTCCTGGCCCCTCAAAGGCCTTTAATAATAGGCATCCCTTTATACAAAAGGCATTTTAGTCCATCTCTTAAGAGTTGTCGAAGTCCTAACAGTTTCAGCATTGCTGAAAAGTCCAAGTCCAAAGTCTCCTCTGAGATGTAAGTCAAACATCTGTGAGCCACTCTACAAATGAAAGTTAAACACTTCCAACATTCCATAGCACAAGATTCTAAAAGTTACAAATGGGGGATACAAATGAATGGTGCCAAAGCAAGTCCAACATCCAGCAGGCCAAATACTAAATCCTGTAGCTGCAGGTCCAGCATCCGACAAAACCTGTGGCAAGTTGTGAGCTCCAAAGGGCTTGTGTGGCTTTGCCCCTATGGCACTTCCAGTGGTAGTGATAGTAGCTCCCAGTAGTAGCTCCCAGCACTTCTCTCTTGGGCCTGCTTTGCTCCCTCCTTGCAGTTTTCCTCAGACAATCCATGTTTCTGGCTTTTCCAAACTTGTGGGGTTCCCACTGCACCTTTGGTTTTGCACTCACAACTTCACACATTGCCCTCTCGGGCACACTGCCTGGCCTCCCAAAGTTTCTTCTGAAATCTATGTGGAAGCCTTTTTAACCTCAGAACTCTTACTTTCTCCATGCACCTAAGACCAGCACCATGTGAATGATGCCATGGTCTGCTGCCAGCTATAGCAGTAGCCAGGCTTTGCACTTTCTTGGCTGTAGGAGTTGAATGCCTAGATCACTGAGCACTCTGAATACAATTCCAAGGAACAAATTCTTTAGGCTGCCGCCATTCTGGCACATGGTGCAGCCACTGCTATTCTAGAACATGGTGCTCTGCAGCTTTCTTCTCAAAGCAAAATCTCTCATCTCTGCAGTTTTGAGGCTGCAAAGGGTGATTTGCTGCTGCTTGTGATGTCCTATGGCCATCTTTTGTATTCTACTGTTCCTTCTCAGCAATCAAGATTCCTCTGCTCTATCTTTTCAATCCACATCTTACTAGTTTCCATTTTGGCCAAACTCACAACATGTTAAATCATTCTGCTGGGTTCTTTGTTCTTGATCCTCAACATAAATCTGGCTAAAAGTCCTCAACTGTAGCCATGCCACCACCTCAACATTTGACTGCCTTGAAATTTTTTCTGCCAGTTTAATTAGTCCACTGCCCATAATCTTAGTCTCAGGCAAAGTCTCTGGACATGAGTAAAATGTAGACAAGCTTTTTGCCAAGCTATAACACACATTGTCTGGAGCCCAACAACCAATGCAGTCCTCCTTTTCAGCAGAAACCTCCTGAGCCTGAAGTTTACCAACAGGATTTCTATCAGCGTTCTGGTCTTTTGCATTCTGAACAGAATTTCCCATACAGAACAGCCTTAAGTGTTCCAGCTTTCCTCTTTCTGGAGACATTTCTGAACCTTTTCAAACTCTTCTCACAAGTCATTCCCAAAGGCTCTTGAACCACATAGTCAGGTATAGTCACAGAAACCACCCCACTTGTCTGGTTCCAAATTGTGTCTTAAATTACTCCTCTCATTTCTGAGATAAAATGCCTAACACTCAAAAGTTAAAGGAGGAAACATTTATTTAGCTCATAGTTTGTGGAGATTTCAGTCCATACTCAACTGGCTCCAAGGCAGGATGGCATGGCTGAGAGGCAGCCATTTATGGTAGTGGAAGACAGCAAAAGCAGCAAGACGAAAAGGGGCATAAAAAGGCAAATGGGGAGGAGCAAGAGAGCAAGCCTCTTTCCCTCTCATATTGTGTGCAGGCTATCCGCCCCAGAGTGAGTGTAGCACTCACACCCATAATCCCAGCATTGACCCATGAATCAATCACAGACTCTAGAATGACTGCATGAGGCTTTGGGGGAATGTCTAGACACAAACCATAACAATGGGTGTGCATATACCACTGTTCTGTGATGCTTTTAATTCTTTTGAGAAAATACCAAGAAGGGGAATAGCTGGGTCAAATGGAACCTCTAGTTTTAGTTTTTTGTGGAAATTCCACACTGATTTCTACAATGCTTGAATCAGTCTACACTCATCAACAGTGGAGAAGGGTTCCTTTTTCCCCACAGCTCTGACAGCGTTTGTTATTGGTTGGTTTCTTGATAATAGCCATAAAAGCCATTCTTTCTGGAATGAGATAGAATCTCAGTGATGTTGAACATTATTTTGTATATTTGTTTGCTGTTTGCACTTTACTTTTTTTATTTTAAAGATAGTAAAATCCAACAAAACATAACAGAACAAAGTCAAAACAAAGCAGTAGAACTGGTACAGAACTTCAAAGAAAGATACTGTGAAGACAATAGTTACTATAGTTTATCTTGTTACTTTAAGAATAGTTGACCATTCCATTAGGTGTAGTAAAATCAAACCAAAAACAAAACACAGTAAAACCAATAAAAACAGAATATGAAATGAAGCAAAAAAAAAGTAATTAGAATAAAGCAAACAATGAGAACAATATTGGGCCTCGAAGACAAGACAGAAGAAAATCCCCTGTATTTGCTACATTACATACTGTCATATTCCCAAGGGATGCTCAGACTGCTGGCCCCAGGCCTGCAAAATCAACCAAACAATGCAAGCATTTAGTTGCTTTATGTACCTTAGTTACTATCAAGTTACCTGGTCCTTGGAACCAGCAGGTTGCTTGGGGAGTGGGGGGAGGATGTCCTTGATTCTTAGTCCACACACCAGTAGGCATACAGGAGGCACATCTTTCTCTCCCTAGAGTCCGTGCCAGTTGTACAGTCACCAGGAAGGCAGGCTAGTTGTCTTCTGGTTGGAGCCTCTCTGACCCAACGTGGTGGGTTCTCGAGAGGCACATCTTTCTCTCCCTGGAGTCCGTGCCAGTCATACAGTCACCAGGAAGGCAGGCTAGTTGTATTCTGGTTGGAGCCTCCCTATCCAACATGGTGGGTTCTCAAGAGGCACATCTTTCTCTCCCTGGAGTCCACTCCAGTCATGCAGTCACCAGGAAGGCAGGTTAGTTGTCTTTTGGTTGGAACCTCTCTGACCTGCTGTTTGTACTTTTCATCTGAGAAGTGTCTATTCATTTCACATGTCAATTTTTTGACTGGGTCTTTAAATTTGGGGAGTTTGATTTCCTTGAGTTCTTTATATAGTCTAGATAGTAGTCCTTTGTTTGAGGAACAACTGGAAAAAATGTTTTCCCACTCTGTGGGCTGTCTCTTCACTCTGTTGGTGATTTCTTTTGCTGTGTAAAAGCTTTTTAATGATGAGATCCCAGTTTTTGAATCTTTGTGATATTTCCTGAGTTTTGTTCATAAAGTCTTTGCCTACACTATGTATTCCAGAGTTTTACCTATTCTATCTTCCAGCAGATTTAGTTTTTCTGTTTTAATATTTAGACCTTGGGTCCATTTTTAATTTAGTTCAGTGCTTGGTGATGAATATAGGTCCAGGTCTAATCTTTGGCATGCGGAAAGTCAATTTACCTAGGACCATTTATTAAAGAGAATATCTTTCTTCCAGTCAAGGTGTTTGGCCCTTTTGTTAAACATCAGTTGGCTGAGTGTGTTTGGTGTTGTTTCTGCATATTCTAATCAGTACCACTGATCCTTGGGTCTGGTTGTTCATTTGTTTCTTTGCCAGTACCATGCTGTTACGGTTGATACATTGTGCCAGCTTGAGAAGCTTAGAAGTTTAAGAGACTGAGCAGGGAGTCAGCAAACTTTGTAAATATACTGAGCCTGTGCAAGAGGAGAGCAGGGAGGTAGTGAAATTATGACACCCACCCTGGTGGGGTGGTTGCCTGCTTACAACATAAGGACAAAAAGAGGCTTGCTCAGATCCCCTACCCTTTTTGGTTTTGTTGCCTTGCTGTCTTCTGTTGTCTTGAAGTATTGCCCTAGTGCCATGCTAACCTGCCTTGGAGCCAGCCAATTATGGATTGAAACCTCCAGGAACTATGAACTAAATAACCCTTTCCTTCCTTAGTTTTGGGTATCGGGTATTTTTTCTCAACAATGAGAGAAAAGGAACCAAGACACATGCTATTTTATCATAGTAATTGTGTAGTATAGATTCAAGTCAGGGATTGTGATGTCCACTACCTTACCTTTGTGCCTAGAATTGCTTTTGCTATTTTAGGTCTCTTCTGGTTCCAAATGAATTTTATGATTGTTTGGTCTAATTCTGTGAGGTATATTATTGATATTTTGATCAGGATTGCATTAAATCTATAACAATTTTGAAGTATGGTTGTTTTAACTATATTGCTTCTTCTTTACAAGAACAAGGACTATCTTTTCATTTTCTAATATCCTCTTTAATCTCCTTTATCAGAGTACTGCAGTTTCAATATAAAGGTATTTTACTTCCTTTGTTAGGTTGATTGCTAAGTATCCCCCCCCGCCTTTTTTTGGCTGCTATTGTGAAAGATGTGGTTTCTCTAATTTTTCTCTCAGTGAGTTTTTATTTGTGTACAGAAGTAATATTGATTTTTGAGTGTTGACTTTATATCTAGCTATGCTACTGAATTTGGTCATTAGATCTAGAAGTCTTTTGTTGGAGTTTTTGGGGTCTTCTATGTAGAGTATCATGTCATTTGCAAATAATAACTTAACTTCTTTCTTTTCTATCCTTATTCCTTGTATTTTTTTCCTCTTGTCTGATTGCTCTGTGTAATGTTCCCAGAACTGTATTGTATAGGAGTGGTTATAGTGGACATCATTGTCTTCTTCCTGATTTTAGAGTAAAAGCTTTCAATTTTAGACTATTTAGTGTGATGTTGGCTCTTGGTTTGTCATAGATGGTTTCTATCAGATTGAGATAAAGACCAACTATTATGATACTCTGTAGGATTTTTTTTTCTTTTGTCATGAAAGGGCATTGGTCTTTGTCAAATACTTTTTCTGCATGTGTTGAGATGATCATGTGGATTTTGTCCTTGGTTTTGTTAATATAATATATTACATTTATATTTTTAAATTTTATTTTAAAGAGGATAAAACCAAGGAAAATAAAACAGAAAAAAACCAATCTAAAATAAACCAGCAAAAGTGACACAGGACTTCAAAACCTTACAAAACCAACAAGTCACCATAATGCCTTTTGTTTTCTTCAAAATAGCTGCAGAAACTTTTGGACATAGTAAAAATCAAACAGAACAGAATAGAATAGAAACAATAAAATCAAAACAGTGAATGTAATAAAGGACTTCAAAACAAACCACTAGTAAATTCAAAATGGCAACCATAATATGTCTTGTTATCTTTCAAATAGCTGCTCATGTCATCAGATTTAACATAATCAAACAAAACGAAAGAGAATAAAACCCAACCCAACAATACAATGAAAATGATATGGTTTCCTGGCTGGGATTGCTTCGTGGTGAGGCCTGGATCTCTCCCCACTCCTGCAGTCTGCGAATGGTGCAAACTCACTGAGAGAGACTTGTGTGTGGCTGTCCCCACTCTGGCAGCAGCCAGCACATGGCGCTGGTTTCCAGGTGGGGGTCACCTCATGGTGAGGCCCCTGGTTCTCTCTCCGCCCCCTACAGTCCACAAATGGCACAGACTCATAGAGAGAGGCTTGGGTGTGGCTGTCCCCACTCTGGCAGCAGCCAGCACATGGCACCAGTTTCCAGGTGGGGGTCACCTCTTGGTGAGCCCCGCTCCCCCACAGTCCGCGAATGCTGCAGACTCATGGAGAGAGGCTTGGGTGTGGCTGTCCCCACTCCGGCAGCAGCCAGCACATGGTGCTGGTTTCCAGGCAGGGATCACCTCCTAGTGAGGCCCCTGGTTCTCTCCCCCACCCCCACCCCCACCCCCACCCCCGCAGTCTGCAAATGGCACAGATTCACAGAGAGGTTTGGGTGTAACTTGTATTACATTTATTGATTTGCGTGTGTTGAACCATCCCTACATTCCTAGGATGAATCCTTCTTGGTCAGGGTGTATTATCTTCTTGATGATTTGCTGCATTCTGTTTGCCAGTATCTTATTGAGAATTTTTGCATCTAAGTATCATGGACATTGGCCTGTAGTTCTCTTTCTTGGTTGGATGCTTTTGTGGTTTTGATATCAGTGTAATGCTTGCTTCCAGGAATGAGTTCGGGAGTATGGATTCCCTTTCAATTTCATTAAAGAGTTTGAGGAGTAATGGCATTAGATATTCTCTAAATTTCTTGTACAGGGGCTGGGGATTTATCTCAGTGGTACAGTGCCTACCTGGCAAGTGTGAGGTCCTGAGTTCAATATCTGGTACCCAAATAAATAAATAAATTTCTTATACAATTCAACAGTGAAGTTGTCAGGACCTGGACTCTCTTCGTTGATAGGTTTTTAATTACATGTTCAATTTCATTGACAAATATTAGTTTATTTAGAATTTTTGTATGTTCCTGATTCAGTTTTGGTAATTCATATGCATCTAAGAATCTGTTCACTTCTTCTGTTTTCTGCCTTATTAGAATACAGGTCCTTGAAGTAGGCATTAATTATCTGAATTTCTGGAGGATTTGTTGTGATTTTATCTTTTTATTTCTAATTGCATGGATTTAAGTCTTTCCTTTTTTGATTACATTGGGTAAAGTTTTGTCAATTTTATTTAATTTTTTTTTACATAATTGGGTGTGCTTCTATTTGTTCCGTATATATTTATGATTGTTATCTTTCTTGTTGGATTATTCCCTTAACAAGTATATAGTGAACTTCTTTGTCTCTCTTGATCAGTCATGGTTTGAAATTCATTTTGTCTGCAAATAGAATTGCTCCTCTGCTTTTTTTTTTCTAGGTTCCTGTGGCATGCATTATTGTTTTCCATCCTTTGACTTTCAGTCTATGAATTTATTTTTGAATTAAATGTGTTTCTTGTATGCAGCATATTGTTGGGTCTTGTTTCTTGATCCATTCTGCCAAACTGTTTCTTTTGATTGATGAATTGAGACCATTTATATTGATGGTTATAACTGATATGAATTGATTTATCCTTGTCATGTTTTCCTGTTGTTGATTCCCTTTCTTTCCCCTCTGTTTAATTGCTTGCCTTGCCTGGTGGATTCATTCTGTTGGGTTTCATGGAGCTGTAGTCCTAGTTATCTTTTTCTATTCTTCAGAACATTTTGGTAGTCATTAATTTCTTCAGGTGTTCCCTGTCAATTATTTCTCCATCAATTTTGAAAGATAGTTTTGTGAGTTACAAAAATTTGGGTTGCAGATTGTTTTCTCTCAGGGCTTGAAATACTCCACTCCAAGGTTCCTTGCCTTGAGAAATCTGCTGTGATTCTGATGGGCTTTCCTTTTTAGGTGATTTGTTTATTTTCTCTAACAGCTTTTAATATTCTGCTCTTGTGTTGCACTTATGGAATCTTGATTATTGTATACCTTGGTGTGGATTTTTTTTTTATCATGGCTAATTGGTGAAGAAGACAGAAAGGAAAGAAAGAAGAAAGAAACAGAAACAAGAACAGAACCAATCAACAATTAAAAAACTGAAAACAATATTCACATTCATATAAAAACAAGAACAAACAATTATGAAAAAGGAGAAAAGCAAAGAAGGGAAGGAAGAAAATGTCCACTTCAGGGTATGTCTCTCCTGTCACTGGGAGACAAAGGGGGCAGACAGAGTCAAGTTGATTGATCTCAGCAAGTCTGCAGTAGGATTATGGTAGGGTAGTTGATAATCTCAGCAAGCCTGTGCTTTCAGCTGTGCTGAATTTCAGGCTACTTCTGGTTTCTGGTTGTAAGACTGGGACCTGAGTTGATCAGACCGTAATATTCTGGGTCGTTTCTGCCAGTTTGAACTTGGCTCCCTGACCTGGGTTGTCTCCCATTGCTATGCCTCACCCTGGCACTGGGTGCCCCAAGATGGAGCCAACCCACTGCTGCTCTGAGTCCTGAGTTCATTTGGCCCCTTTCCAAAATGGTGACTGGTCAATCGCCCACTCCTGGGGATGCCCTGGAGAACTGGAGTGGAATCACTCACTAGCCACTGCAGTCTGCAGAATCCACTGCTCCATTCCACTGGTGTGTTTCTCTATGGAGGCCTCTGGCATCACCAGTAGTCACTGTGCTTCTGCAGATTCAAGCTACTCCACTCATGCCACGAGCTGGGATTCAGGGAGAAAGTACTGCTTGTCACTTTCCTCTTCTGCATTGTAGTCCCTCTTTGTCTTGGTTACTTTTTACTCCCTGCTGAGACCAAACACCTGACACACAAACTAGGGAAGGAAAGGTTTATTTAGCTTACAGTTTTTGGAGGTTTCAGTCCACAATCAGCTGGCTCCAAGGCAGGGTGGCATGGCACGGGGACAACATTTCAAGGCAGCAGCACAGCAAAAGCAGCCAGAGTAAAAGGGGGCACCAGAGCAAGCCTCTTCTCCTTTATATAGTACACAGGACACCCTCCTCCCAGGGTGGGTGTAGCATTCACAAACATCCTTGCCTTCCTTTGCACAGGATGAGGATGTTTACAAAGTAAGACCCCTGGCTCCCTGTTGACTCTCTCAGCTAAACTTCTGACCTTCTCAAATTGTAACAATGGCCAGGTAACTACTTATGCTCTACACTCCAGGATGTAGAGCTGTTGCCTTACTTAATTAAGCTTCTAAACTTCTCAAGTTGACACAATGTATAAACCATAGCACTCTTTTTGTACAAATTGCCCACTCCTGGGGATGCCCTGGAGAACTGGAATCACTCACTAGCCACTGCAGTCTGCAGAATCCACTGCTCCATTCCACTGGTGTGTTTCTCCATGGAGGCCTCTGGCATCACCAGTAGTCACTGTGCTTCTGCAGATTCAAGCTACTCCACTCATGCCACGAGCTGAGATTCAGGGAGAAAGTACCGCTTGTCACTTTCCTCTTCTGCATTGTAGTCCCTCTTTTTGTACACTCTGTGGGCTCAAATTCTCTCTTCATAACCTTGCTGGGTCCTGGGGAGCCAAGTCCCTCCTTTTTGTCTTCGTCACATTGCTATACTCTAGCATCTGGAATCCAAATCTCAGAAAGGCTGTTTTGTTGCTAGTCACCACTCCTCTATCTTCCCAAAAGTTCTCTGGAATTTCTATTTTTAGTTTTGTGAGGAATCTCCAGACTGGTTCCCATAATTGTTGTACTAGTTTACATGCCCACCAACAATGTAGAAAGGTTCCTTTTTCCCCACCTCTTCTTCACTATAATTTATCATTATTTGATTTCTTGATAATAGTCATTCTTTCTGGGATAGGTAGAATCTGTGTTATTTTAATTTGCATTTCTTTAATGGCTAGTGATGTTGAGCACTTCTTCATTCATTGATTAGTCATCTACACTTCCTCTGTGAAGTATCCTTTCATTTCACTTGCCCATTTTTTTAACTATGTCTTTTATTTTGGGAGGTGTAATTTTTTAGTTCATTATATATTCTAGATATTAATTCTCTGAGGAATTACTAGCAGGAGATTTTTCCCATTCCATAGATTGTCTTTTTCCTCTGTTGTTTATTTCACCATGAAGAAGCTTTTTAATTTGATATGATTCCATTTCTTGGTTCTCAGTACTATTTCCTGTACAACCAGGGTTCTGTTCAGAAAGTCCTTGCCTATACCTATGACTTTAAGAGTTTTACCTATTTTGTCTTCTAGCATGTTAAATGTTTCTGTTTTAACATTTAGTTCTTTGATCCATTTTGATTTTAGTTTAGTACATAGTGAGAGATATGGATCTAAATTCAGTCTTCTGAATGTGGATAGCTACTTTTCCCAATACCATTTATTAATGAGGCTATCTTTCCTCCAGTGTATGTTTTTGGCTTCTTTATTAAACATTAAACAGTTGAATGTGCTCAGGCTAGCTTCTGCGTCCTCTATTCTACTCCATTGATCCTCATGTCTGTTTTCAGAAAGAATATAGTGTTGCTGTATCTGATAGTTTTTGCTTTTGAGTAGACCCTGAAGAAAGATAAAATTAGCTAGATTCAAAGAATTCTGCCAATCTCCTGTAGGATTTAGACTTTTTAATAACTGCTGCTGGGGGCAGATGGGAGAATTTTTGTTTTCCTCCTCCACTGAACAAGACAAGGAGGAACAGATCTGTCAAGTTAGACCTGGAAATCATACACATCATTTATGCTGATCATGTCTTTGTCATCTTGTTGAGGAATTTAAAATCCACAAACATCAAATGACTTACTCAAGCTCAGCATGGAGGCACATACCTGTAATCCTAACTACTCTGGAGGCTAAGGAAGAAGAATAAAAGATTCAAGGCTAACTTGGGCAACTTAGAAAGAATGTTTCAAAATTAAGAAGAAGGAGGAGGAAGACGACAAGGAGGAAGCAGCAGCAGCATCAAAAGGGCTGGAGATGTAGCTCAGTAACAGAGCATTTACCTGATATTTGTGAGACCCTGAGTTCAATCCCTAATACTGGGGAAAAAATGTGTGACTTACCTAAGATCACACAACTGGCTTGTAGCTAATCTGAGATTAAGTGCATCCATGCACTGGTCCTCTTTGTTTCTCTTTAGACATTGCCTCTTTGCTACCAACACACTGCAAAGTTTGTCTTAATTTATCTGCCTGATATATGGCTTCTTCAGATATACCTTGGAGATGAAGATACTGACGTCAGTGTATATGGGTTCTTCATCCAACTGCAGATCTAAAATACTTCGGGGGAGAAAAAAACCCTGAAAATTTAGTACTGAAAATTTAGTCAAACTAATCTTCATTTTTCTTGTCATTATTCTCTGAGCAATACAGAGTAACATCTATGTAACAGCATTTATATTATATTAGGTATTATAAGTAATCTAGTTATGATTCAAATTATATAGGATGGTGTGCATATGCTACATGCAAAACTACACTATTCTACGTAGGGTACTTGAACAACTTCATGTTTTTGTATTCACACAAGACTCCTGGGACAAAGCCTAAGCGGATACAAAGGGATGACATATGTAATGAACACAAACTCATGGGGGAAGTTTACATCTGGTTTCTTCTGGGAAGAGGCTTATAGAATTGCTTTCTGTCTCAGCAATTTCCCTTACCCAAATTTAGGCTGATACGTTACTGATCACTTCTCTGGACAGCTCTGCAGATGATGAGGTTATTTTGTCCCTAAGAACAGAGCACTACTCTCAAATAAGACACCAAAAGCAAGGTGTTTTCCATTCCCTTGATACCTAACGATTCTCAGAACACTGCTTCATTTGTGGGAAATATGAATTTGGCAGAATCGGTGCCATTCCTTTTGCATTCTCAGAATGTAGACTCAGAGATGTCAAAATATTGCCCAAGGTCACACGGCTAGGAGGTAACAGAGAGAAGCTAAAAACCAGGGCTCACTTTTGCTTCTGACTTCTCCACTTACTATGTTCTTGAGACCTTCAGAAGAAGGGTGGTGTTTTAAAACCAGATCTCTTTTCTTGCATGGAATGAGAAGACAGGTGGAGCTTAGCTGGGGCCTCAAGTGCTGTCTGCAATGCTGTTGACAGCTGCCGGCCTCATCCTCCTTCTCCCAGAGCAACTGCACAATGGGGCGTTTCCACTTTACATTGGAGAAGAACTGCATGGGGCTTAACAGAAGCAGTGGAGTGAATTAGAATAGCAAATTTACCCCTAGCATAGATACTAGATTTAACCCAGTACTACAAAGACACTTTTGAGCTCTGGCTTGTTCTATTGCACTGAGGGCCTTATGGAGAACCAGCTCTTCTAACCCAGAAAGCAAAGGCTTAACTAAAATTCTGTCTCCTGCCCTTTCTTTCTCTTCAAACTCTGGACATTTTTTGAGTTTCAAACTTGATTATATGACATTTCAGAGAAGGCAACACTATGGAGACAATACAGAGATTGTCAGGGGTTGAAAAGGGAAGGGAAAGAGGCAGAGATCAGGAGTGTATGGGACAGGGAGACCATTATGGATGGTTCACGTACACATGATAGGTACTGAGGGAGGGCAAAAGAAATAAAGATAGGTAGAAAGAATAAAAAGAACATCATTATTTAGACCAGGCATGGTGGTGCATACCTATAATCCCAGCATTCAGGAAGCTGAGGCAGGAGGATCACTATGAGTTCGAGGCCAGCCTGGGATACAAAGTGAGTTCAAGGTCAGCCTGAACTGCATATGAAACCCTGTGTCAAAAAGACCAAAAAAAAAAAAAATCCTAATTTGAAAAATAAAATCAGCTTCAAGATACAAGCCCAGTTTAATTTTTTTTCCTCTCTCTCTCATCCTAAGATACAATAAGTCTGGGCAATTCCTTTTCAATTGCATTGGGTTTTTTTACTTGTGAGTTGACCACTTCTTTTCACCTATAAGTGGTTCTTCCTCTCAGAGACCTCTCCTCTAGGAAGAAGCAATATTAGTAGGTCCCGTATTTCAACTTCAAATACATGTAAGTAGTTTGCATTCTAATACAGCCCACCAGATGGATAAGCTGACAGACAATAGGAATTCACATCCTAAATCACCCGTCTTGAACACACCCCCAAGACCTCTAATATCAGATCATAATGAACTTCCTTGAGGACTCACATTTTATTTTTTAGAGTGTATACTTTTAAATTTATGCCTAATAAATCCTTTTATGCCTCTAGCTAGTGCATCCTGAAAATTGATGGGAGTCAGCAAACCTGCACCTTATTCTATGGGTAGGGTGAGTTCCTTATCTTGGTGGGAACTTCCTTGGATACTGTCCGGTGACATTTTGTGTAACTGTCCATTTGTCAGAACTAATGGAATACCCAACAAGAGTGAACTCTCATGGGATCTATGGACTTTGTGTTAATACAAATTTATCAGCTGAAGCAAAAGAACCACTCTTCTGCAAGATATTGACAGTGGAGGAGGCTGTGCATGTATCGGGAAATGAGTATATGGAAACTCTCAACTTATTGCTCAGATTAGCTCTGAACAAAAACTGTTATAAAAAAGTCTACTTTAAAAAGAAAGAAAGAAAATAGCCAGACTCAGAAAAATAGATGCCATTAATGTACTTCCTTTAAGTTATATCTATACAGACCAAAATTGAAATAATAATACACAAACTCTCCAGACAAACACTTCTTTCAAATGCTCAGCAGAGTGATGGGGGCCTGTCCATGTGGATGTCTGTGCCACTCACTCTCAGGCCACAGTTGCTTTGAGGAATTCTATATCCAGAGGATCAGGAGCCTTGGATAGCAGAGATCAGTCTGCAAGGAGGCCTCACTCTTCATCCCCTGCAGGTCCCTCTCTGCAATTCAAACTTCAACTGTTGGTTGAAGACTTGGCGGGTTGGCATCAGACCTCTCTCCACACCTGGAAACTGCTGCCAGGCTGAAAAAAACCTCACTTAACTCTGCCAACAATAGAACTCCCCTTCCCACCTCCCCCACCCCGGCCCTCAGGCTCAGGCCTGTGCGGGTTCTCTCCACCATGGCTGAGCTCCAGCTTGAGCTCAGCCCTCAGCTCCCACCCTACAGTCCTGTGATGGTTGGGGAAGAGGAGGGAAGGAACAAGTCATGAGGGACTGAGGGAGAGAGGAGCAGGGGAGGCAGAGTGGGCAAGACCTCCTGGACTAATCCTAGTTAGAGGGGAAAAGCAAGCAGACACCGAGGAGGAGGTCACCAGCACTTTGCTCCTGCTGTTGCCTCTTGTGTCTCCAGTGCCCATGCTTAGTGTCTCCCCCTGCAAGGACCTAGGGGTGAGGGATAGCAGAGTCTCTACCCTCAGGACATACAAAAATGGAGACAAACAACAGCAGCAGACCCCAGGGCCAAGCTTGAGCAGGCTCACAAATGCCTTGTATAAACAAGTTAATGACATGTTATTCTTCCATTGCATCAAAGGTGTGTGCATTTGCATGTTAGAAATGGCAGGTGTAGCTGAAAACTCAAAACAGCCTTTCAGCTCTCCAGTACAGGACAGCCCCAGGTGCCTTTCCCAGACTTCCTCTGTACTCTTCCAATACAAAGGAAAATTGCACATCAGCCTATAAACACGCTGGTGCCCACCCCTTGGACAGCAAGTGGGGTGGGGTCCCTAAAGCCACAAAAGTATGTTTGCCTCCAGCAGAGAAGCATGAGACAATCTTTTCCACAAACAGAAACTATCTATACCTGTCATTCTCTGCTGTTCTGACATGACAGACGGGTCCTCCATGGCAAAATCTTTCCAGTACATTGAAAAAAAAATTTTTTTTTTTAAAAACAAAACGAAAAACAGAATTTCAAAAAAAAAAAAGTAGGAAATTAACGCTAGTTAATATATTGCATTTTGTTAGAAGTAATTGTTCAGATTACAAGATTTAGGCATGAAGCAAAATGATCAAACAATGAAAGTATAAACTGTTCTTTTTGATGAACTTACAGAGATTAGTAGTATAGTTATCTATCTTGTGTGTATATATATATATATATATATACATACACACACACATATATATATGCGTATACCTATATACATAAAATCTCTTCCCTTCTTCCTTTTCTCCAGGACTTTTTAATGATTTCCTTGTTTGCAGTAGCAAACAAGAGAGGCTGTGAACCTAACAGGGCTCTTGTAAAAGATGAAAAACTTGCTGTTGGTTTTAGGTGGTTTCTTGAATCAGAGCACAGTGGAGAAATGGCATCCTAACTCTGACAATGCCTGGGTTGGTAATAGCTCTGTGTCTTTCTCACTGTGTTCCCCTGCCTGGACACCTTCGGTCTCTTCTACCTTCCTTTCCTCTATCTGGTGACCTCCTACTCAACCCCAACACCCAGTTGAGCCTCACCTTTTGAGGCAACTTTCACTGAATTCCTGTGGAGCCCGGAATTCCCTCTATCTGTCTGCATTCGGCTCACTTGGGTCTTTTGCTGCCTGAATTAGTCACCTTTCTGTTGCTTTGATAAAATACCTGACATGCAGAAGTAAAGGAAGACAGGTTTATTTTGGTTCATAGTTTCAGAGGTTTCAGTCCACAATCCACTGAATCCATTGTTTTGGGCCTGTGGCAAAGCAGAAACATCATGCACAAGGCTATGACAGGCAGGATGAAGAGAGAAGGGTAAAAAGCCAGAAAGAAAGGGGCCAGCAACAAGATGTATAGTCCTAAAGGTCACAAACCCATGACCTGCAACTAGGCCCACTATTAAGTTTCTATTAACTTCCAGTAATGCCATCAAATTATCATCTCATCAATGGATTCATCGATTTAGGAAGTTAAAGCCCTCATGATGCAGTTGCCTTCTGAAAGTCCCACCTCTGATCACATGAGACATTTGGGACATTTTAGATCTAAACCACAGCACTAGCTCTGTGATACTTAACACACTCCAGGCTGAGTGTCACTTTCTTCGCTAGTTTACAAGTTTGTCGATCTCTGTGTCCCTCAAACCTACCATTTTGCCTAATACAGAAAATGTGCTCCATTTGTTTGTTGAATGAACCTTACAGGGTGAGTGATTTCAGATCTGCCTGATAAAGAGCTCATGGTTCAAGGAATAAGCTGGTCTGAAACTCAGGGCCCATCAGGTCTCAGAGCGCACAGTCTTCAGGATGGCCTCCAAGGTTTTTATCTCCCTGGACTCAAAGCCTTCCCACAATGAGTCAGGGCAGACACTTAGAATAGGACCAATAGAATACAATGGAAGTGACCAGGTGTAACTTCTAGTGTTAGGTCCTCCTCTTCCCTAACTCAAGCTGCCCTTTGGAGAGGTACGTGGAAGGGAAAATTGTAGCCTTTTGATGACAACCAACACCCAACTACCTAACCTTTATGGTGGGGGCCTCACCAAGCTTTCCAATCACACAGCCCCACCCATTGGTCACTCATGAAAGGTGCTCATACTGAGCCACTCAGCTAAAATACCCTGAGAAACTGTGGGATAAACATGTTGATTGTTATTTTAAACCACAAGACTTCTACGTAGTTATGCAGCAACAGGTAATAAATTCATGTCTTAGAGGTTTGGCTGGGTTGTAGCACTAGTGGAAGAACCACAGGAGAGCTCATCGGTGTCCTAGGACTTGGACTAAACTGGGAGGAACAAATTTAAAATAAATTTCAGAAAGACACCAAGATCTTGTCTCTTGGGGCCTGAGACAGAAGAGTAGGCCATGTAAACACTCTTTGGGTATTGCATGTGGTGGCCTGTGCACTCTGTCCCTGACCTGGAATGTCCCAGTCTTACTCAATCTCTCTTCTGGCAGCAGAGGGACAGACCTAGAAAGGAGTACAGGGACAGAGCCCAGTTCCTCTCTCCCCTGGCTGCACTGTGCCTTGCAGATGAATCTAATGGAGCTCTGCTGCATTTCCTCCTCCTTCTCCCCTTTTCTGATTCTCTCCTTCTTTTCCTTCCTCTACCTGAATGTTTCCGATCCTCTTAATCCTCAGTGGCTAGCAACAAGGGAATATTTTGCTCGGCACACAGGCAGCAGCCACATGGCTGGGTGGGAAGACTCAAAGGATCCCTCTCAGTGAGGGATCCTTGACATTTGCCTGCAAGCTCCAAAGGGCCCCAGGGAGAAACTCCCTCCTGACCTAGCTGTGTGTTTACTCTAGAAGTGAGCTTCCCTGGAAATGATTCAACAGTATCATCTTAGGACCTTCTAAGGCCCTGCTCAGTGGGGGCCTTGGCTTGAAAAGCCCTAAGATGAGTCAGTGGCTGCAGTGACAAAGCCCTGACAATTAACACAGTGAGTCCCAAATTTATCAAGGCATTCCACATGACAAACTGTGCTTGCTAAGGCACACTCTTCTTTTTTCAGTCAAAGGACTCAAGAACCACATCAGGGACATGGTGGCTGCAATCATCCTACATTATTACCAATTTTAATTTCCTTTTTCCCCAAAACAACACCTTGCTTCCATTCATGAACTTGCATCCATAAATATAATTAAGCTCCTGTCAATTCCTACATCACAAGAAATTTGATGCAGAAAGATATTTGCACTGAATTTTGACATCAGGGTTGAATTGGCCTGACCCAGACTCACAGGCTAGGCATTACTGAAATTCACTTGGGGAAGCTTGGACAATGTTCAGCAGACATCCCAAAGAGATTGACAGTGACCTTCTGCAGCTAGCCACACCCCCAAAAAGGATCTTGATGGGGCCACTTAGGGCTTACATGTCAAGATGCTATGGACAGAAAATCAAATGGGAATTTCAAATATTTGCTTCAAACAGAAAATCACAATGCCTTATGCTCTGTTCAGAGTGGCCACTGGCACAGGCAGCTGGCTCTTGCCTACCACAGGACCAGAAGCTATGCAGATGAATTTATTAACTTTGTTTCATGATTCTCCTGGTAAAGGCCAGGCATCAGCATAGTCTAAGTTCAACTTATAAATCTGATCTTATGAATAAACTTTCACCAATCCCTAACTACTTCTTTTCTTGGGCCCTGTACATATGATTTGTTCTTTAAAAGTGTTTCATTGCCAGGTGTGGTGGCACACATCTGTAATACCAGTACTCTAAAAGGCTATAGCAGAGCTACAATTTCAAGCCTCAAAATAAAAAGGGATTAGGAATGTAGTTCAGTGTGAAGGTCCTTGGGTTCAATCCCCAGTACCATACATATACACACACATACACACACACACACAAAATGTGTTTCACTGGTAAAATGTTTGAAATCTACTAAAATGATGAGTTGAATAACTAGAACTAAATGAATTTACATGAATTTAAGGAAAGTTCCTCAGTTGCTTGGCTGAAACTGTGAGAGAAAATATTTCTGTCAAGGCCCCCTTTTCCCGTACTTGACTCCTCTAGTGCCCTCCCCACAGGTAAACTGCATGGCTCCCAGGCTGATTGGTTCCCTAACCTGTTGGAACAGGAGATACTCTGTCCTTAGAAAGGCTAATTCACCCAACTGAGTGCAGACCTTTCAGGAAACACCAACTCTAGCCATTGATTCTTGTCTTCTGTGGATCCTGTCTCCAGGGATGGTCATTGTTTCCTCATTCGTCAGTCCTTTGGGGTCCTCCGGGAGAATTTGTACTTCACTGAGGTCTTCGGCTCAGCGTTTCAGAGTGTGTCTCATAGCCTGAGTAGCTCTGTAATCTTTCATAAGTGCTGTCTGGCTGTCTCCAGGGGATGTCTACACTCAGCAAACCACCTCACCACCCTGCTCTAAGCCTGAGCTGGATTTCCACCACCCAGGCCTCGGAGCCCTTCTTGGCTCCTGCTCTACTTTCTTTTCCAACCTCTGGGTTCTGTGCTGCTGTGTATGCAGGAAGGGCCCTGGAAAATAAAAGAAGAAGGCTTTGGAAAACTCACTGGCCCTCCTGTACCTCCATACGAGATCTCTGTCTAGAGAGACTTTCTTAGGTATAAGAGAACTTGTAGATGGTTCTTAGTCCTAACCACTGGCTTCAGTGCCCCTGCAGGTTTACCAGCTAACCTGTGTACTGTTGAGATTTATGGATCTCTTTCCTAGATTCCTCCTAGATTTAAACTGATCTTTAGATCTAACTCCCCTGGACTTAAAGGATAATAAGTGTTCTTGTACAAATCCCTGCAAGTCTCCCTGCTTCTCTACCTCTTCTTGGGTAGCATGAAAATCTATAGATCATGGAAAAAGAGTGGCCCCCAGTGCATATCTTGATGAGCAAAAACAGAAGTTTTGAGGCCTAGCAGAATTTCTGGAAAGCTTTGGTGAAATGAATCAGAAGATTTGATATTATATCTTCAGAAAGTCCCTTCTATGACTAGGGCCAGAGAGGGAACAGTTGGTGCTGTGTCCCTTCAAGAGGTGATCCTCCTCACTGGGAAGTTTTGCATGAGCAAAGGTAGAAGGCTGTCTGTAGGACCAGGATTGGAGATGAAGACTCCATGGCTCTTCCCACCCCCAACCAGTTTACTTGATACCATGTGATAGATCTGACAGGTAAATTTCAGGCTCTTATGTACAATGAACAAAGAATTGCAAGTATACATCCTATGATATAAGGAAAAACAGCTACACTTATTGAAGACAATAGGAAGATGTGCTCAGGGCAGATCTGAACAGAAAAGTGGTGTCAAGGTGACAGGGTGATAAAAACCACAGCACATAGATAAATCAGCCCAGGTGGCTTTCATTGGTTTTCTGGACATGATTGACAGGATTCTGAGTTGCCTCGAGGGAGATACCAAAATGCATGTCCCTCCCAGAGTTCACTGTGATTAAATTATATACAGGAGAAGCAGTCCATATATGAACATTGTAGTTCAAATAGAGAATAGGTTACTGAAGCTCAGGCTGCTTTGTTATTTTATTTTCTGCTTCTCTCAGAACAATGAAAGGAGGATTGACCCTGGGTGTTGCCCAAATTCAAATGGTGAAAGAGTGGTCTTCCAGCCCCAGTTGTGCTGCCTGTAGTATATTCATACCTTGACTCCATCATGCTTTTCTCTCTCGGAAGACCTTGGTCTAGCCCACCCTTCTGTGCCCTTTATCTGTTCTTCGATGACAGGAGAAATTTGAATTACATGCATGTTTCCAAAAATTCACTAATTTAAACACCATTACCACAGTTTTGTACTTCACAATATATAAATCTACTTGACATTTTAAATCTACACTTCCTAATGTATTTTATTTTATTTTTATTTATTTTTATTTTTTTATTTTTTTGCGGCACCGGGGATCGAACTCACAGCCTTGCACCTGCCAGACAGGTGCTTAAGCTGCTGAGCCAAACTACCGGCCCTGGTTTTTTGAGGCAGGGTCTCACTATGTAGCTCAGGCCAGCCTTGCGCTCAGGTTATGTAGCCCAAGCCGGCCTCGAACTCACAATGCTCCGCCTACCTCAGCCTCCCGAGAGCTGGGATTAAAGGCGTGCACCACCACTCCTGGCTTCCTAATGTATTTTAAGTGAACATTTTGTCATTGTTATAAGTGGAGAACCACTTCTCTTGCTAAAAATAGAAGGAAGTAGTTGCAATAATTTTACTATAAACAAAATAATATTAACAAGCTCTACCTAGATATTTTTGCCTCAGTAAGGAAGGTCTGCTTGTGCCTTTTCTGTTAGGTTATATAAATCCTAAAATCCAGCACTCGGGAGGCTGAGGTAGGAGGAGCATTGTGAGTTCAAGGCCAGCTTGGGCTACAATGTGAGCACAAGGCCGGCCTGAGCTACATAGTGCAATCCTCAAAAAGCTAGGGCTGGGAGTTTGGCTCAGTGGCTTAAGTGCCTGTCTGGCAGGTGTGAGGCTGTGAGTTCAATCCTCGGTGCTGGAGAAAAAAAAAAAAATCTAAAATCATCTCAGATGTCACCAGGGGTACATGCCCCAAGATGCAACAAACTTTGGACTTGAGGATCTCCATGGTCCTTTTCAGGGCCACCATTTTATTCTTCTGTTTCTTTTTCTCTCTCTCTCTCAGCTGTTCAATACACTTTCCTGCAATAATTATATCACACACATACACACACACACACACACACACACAGAGTCCTCTTGTCTAAAAGCACCCACTTCAAAAGAGCCCAACCACTGCCAGCCCACAGAACAAGAAGCCAGCATTGTGTTTTGTGTTTTAGGAGTGATAAAGGACTCTGTTTCCAAAATCCCCTCCCACTGGCTTGGACAGATATCATGGTGGTTCCTGACAGGAAATCCCCTTCTGCATCATGGAAAACTAGAGAAGGAAGCAGAGCAGCCCCAACAGATGTGCTCACCTCCACCCAAACTGTGGACGTAGCAAAAGGCCTGCGTCCTGAAGCCCACAAAGGCAAACGCTGTGTGCACTGCAGACACTGAGCCCGAGAGGAGACGCACACACACCACGGTCGCCTCGGACCTTAGCGTCTGCATCATGGCTGCCAGGCCCGATGTGGTTTTTGCTCACAGCAACCCAATAAGGTCTGCAAAGAAAGACATATCAGTCTCCATTTTCCAAATGAATAAACCATGACCAAGCACCCCTGCCCAAGAACCAAGGCAAGATGTTTCTATTTAAACAAAACACCTGAGACATTCTTCTCATATTTTATCGCTTTTTCTTTCTCTTAAAAGGTGGTGCCAGGATCAAAGTCCCCCACCCACTGTGGCTGTGCCTCTGCTCCTTTCTTTACCTCCCCTTCCACCACAGTTGTTAGTCTGTGTGAGATGCCACCAAATTTATGCCTACTCTCTTCCTGAAGTTACACAGCTCGGTCCTCCAAAGGCCACTCATGAAAATGACTTGAATGTGGGAAAGAAGAAAGAAAAGCAGTGGAAGAAGAGAACCTGGGGTGCTAAGATCCTAGGTCAGCTAGCCATTCTGCAGCTGTATGTGGTCATCCTGATTTTCTCACCCCATGATGAGGTAAGGCACCCCCTCCCCCCGCCCTTGTATAACCTGTCCTGAAGTGCCATAATTCCAGCCCTTTCTTTCTCCCAGGTTAGTGTTGAGCAGCACCCTGGGCCATATGAAGCACAGAACCCTACCCAGTCTTCCTCTGCATTGATCCCAGAGGACAGAGTCTCTCTCTTGCTGTGGTTCATTCCTAGATCCACTACTCCAGAGACCAAGGATCTGCCTCAAGACTCACCATATCTAACTTAAAAACTGTAAGTAGGGCTATATTCAAACAGTAATGTAAGCCAAAATCCCTGGTTCTTGCTTACAGGGCCTCACTTTTAGTCACTTCTGGGGCCTGAGAAGTTTCTATCCTTAAAGGGGGCATTTGAGAATGTCTGGTCCAACTGCTCTCAATTCTTTCCCTATCAAGGTCCCTTTCTATTCCTGAGGGCTATTTGCCAAATAGACCACCATGGCATGTAATGATTTATTTGTATTGTTTAAATTGTACTAATCTAGGGCCTGAAAGTCAAGCTGCTGGGCAGCAGGGAGGACCTTATGCTGTACACTCTGCATTGAGGATGCCCATGGGTACCTGCTCATCCTACTTCTGGACGTTCATTTGTAAGGACAGGACAATTTTTATCTTCTTGTATGGGTCCTATGACTGTACAATAAACACCCACAAACTGTGTGGCTTAAAACAACAGATATTCCTTCCCTCACAGTTCTGGTGGCCAGAAGTCTGAGATCCACCCCAAACCTCTTCTTAAACATCTGGTTGTTGCTAAAAATCCTTGATATTTCTCAACTGACAACATCACTCCAATCTCTGCTTCCATCTTCACATAGCCTTTTCCCTCCATCTCTCAGTCTATTTTCACTTCTATTTTTCTTTAAAGACAATAGTCATTGGATTTAGGGCACTTCTCAGATGCAGGATAATCTCATCTCAAGATCCTTAGTTTAATTACATCTACAAAGAGCCTATTCATAAAAAAGGTCACAATCACAGATTGGAGAGTTCAGTTTTAGACATATCTTTATGATGAACAACATTCAACTCAGTGAACCCTGTTTCACATAGAGACTGTGTCTATATTACTCACCATCAAATCTTCAATTCCTTAGCAACTGGCATAAAAATATTTTTACTAAATGAAGTATAAATTAAGCCAAAGGCAAAGAAGTTTGACCTTTGTGTCCTGTCTGGGTAAGAGAAGTTTCTGCTGTGGTTTTGGATATGGCTCATCTCCCAAAGTTCATGTGCTGGTAGCTTGTCCACAGTGTAACAGTATTGAGATGTGATGGGACCTTCAAGAGATAAGGGTTCTTGGGAGGTGATGAAGAAATGGAAGCACCATCTTCAAAAGGGATTCATGTGTATCTCAAGGGGGCAGGTTAGGTCTCTGGAATTGCTGAGAGAGTAAGTCACTATAAACCCCTTTATTAGGCACTGCTCAGTGCTTTCACACCTACCCACCATGTGATGCCATCTGCCAGGTTATGACACAGCATGTAGCCCTCAGTATATGTGGCATCAAGCTAGGACATTTCAGCCTCCAAATCTATGAGCTAAAATAAACCTCTTTTCCTTTTAAAGAAGTTGCTCTTGGGCATTTTGTTATAGCAACACAAAACAGGCTCAGATAATTTCTAAAATTTGGTAGATGACTATTTCTATGAAAGTCTAACTGCCAGTGTCATAAAAATAGCAAAGCTGTTTTTTGTTTGTTTGCTTTTTTTTTTTTTTTTTTTTTTTGGCACTGGGGATTGAACTCACAACCTTGTGCCTGTCAGACAGGTGCTTAAGTCACTGAGCCAAAATCCTGGCCCTGGTTTTTTGAGGCAGGGTCGCACTGTGTAGCTCAGGCTGGCCTTGCGCTCATGTAGCCCAAGCCGGCCTTGAACTCACAATGCTCCTCTTACATCGGCCTCCCGAGTGCTGGGATTAAAGGTGTGCGCCACCATGCCTGGCTTGCTTTTCATTTTTGTTTGCTTGCTTTTTGTTTTTATTTTGAGACAGGGTTTCCCTATGTAGTTCAGGTTGGCCTTGAACTCACTATGTAGCTCATGCTAGCCTCCAAATCATAGTGATCCTCCTGCCTCAGCCTCCTAGGTGCTTGGATTACAGGCATGCATCACCATGCCCAGCTAACAAAGTTGTTTTTAAAGAATTCAGTATGAACATCTGTTCTGGCATTCACATCACCATGATAAATAACAGAGGAAAGATGTGGTATAGGGTTTGGGGTGTGCCTGGCATCATCTGTCTCGCCTGGATGAGGATGTGAGGGCAAAATCACAGCAGCACAATCATATAACATGACAGCTCACTCATGATAATAACTGCAGTCATATGGTCACATTAAAGCAGGTGTTGGCTAAGGACTGTGTGCCCTTTCTTTTTGCTTTTTTCCCCCTACATTTCATCCTAAATTGCATGCCATACCTAATATGCCAAGTACATGACTTTCTGAGTCACTGGGATTGTTTGTCACCATTCGTCTTTGCATTAAAAATGTTTATTTAGAACATACCAGATCCAGAGTCTTCTGGGTCATAAGTTCCTGTGTTGAAGTCAACTGGTGACCCCTCATCACATCCCAATCTACACTCAACTCTTTCTTCTCACCATACTTTCTTCTGTTCCTCCAACCCAAACCAGATTGGACCTTGAGTAAAATAAAGCAGGACATACAACAGGTTTTGAAGAAGGTGGGCAGGAGGTAAGGGTAGGGGGGAGCCTTAGGTGGAGAGGTAAAGAGAGGGATTGTATAAAAGAAATGCAAAAATTGAACAACCACGGCATCATGAAAAACAATTAAAATCATCTTATACAAGGACGTTATTTTCATATAGATTCTCTGAAAACTTAAAACTTGGAGTGTGATAACTCCAGCTGTAAGTAGCTTTTATAGGTACTATATCTTAAATTTTCTTAAAGCTAACTTCAGTTCTCCTGGAAAGTGAATAGTTTACGTGTTGCAGGATCTCAAGTATTTAAATAAGAATGTGGGGGAAAATTGCATTGATTATAAAGTTCTATAGTTACTTAAAGCTTGAAAAAAATTGCTTTTATAGGTTACTTAACAGATTTTTGAAAACTATACCCTACTCTTGTTTACTGCCCAAACATTTTGTGTTGACTGATTTAGGATATTACTAGTGGTGTACTGGAAAATGTTTAACAACCAGTTTTGTTAGGGAGGAGAAACAAAAAGCCCTGACTTGTAGCATTTGCAGCCTTGTGTGGTGTAAATACTCCCTCCAAAGCCAGTATTGTGCTAGCAACGTATCACTAATTCATTTGATTTAATATGGTCATATTACTGCAGCTGGAAAGAGAGCCGTATAATCCGTCTGATGAGGCAATAAGAGACAGCTCTGACACACACACCACTCGGTATAAATAAATGCCCTAAATTATTCATGGTTTAGTGTTTTCTTTTTACAGAAGAAGAACATGCTTGTCAAGGAAAATTTAAAAAGACACATGGGCAAAAGAAATGCTTCATAATTTCATACCTACAAATGACTATTGTTTATCTTTTGATGGAATGTTCTAGTATTTCATGCATTCCAAGTATACACACATTCATATTTTTTAGTAAAAAAATGCAAGAGTAGAATACATACTGTTTTGTAGACAAAAAATTACACAGACTTTATGTGCTGTAAAGGAACAATTGCCATTTTAACTAACAACACCCATTAATCATAAAGTTGAAGGACTTTATGTCAGGGAAAAGTGTAATGATTGTAAATGGCTAGCTGCTTGGTCTTAAGGATAACAACAAACTCACAATTTCCAGTAAAACAAGGTTCTGTAGATTCATCTTCAGAAATGATATCCAGATTACAGAAGCACTGACTCAGAAAAAGGATAGATGTTTAAATTCATCCAACCCAGAAGCTCTTGGAATGGCCTAAGTCTCCTCTGAGGGCTCCCTCCCTCTAGTTCCCTTCTCCCTTCATGGGTCCTTGGACAGCTCTACAGCTTAGGAACATTGTCCTCCTGCTGAATTAGAGTCCAGGGCTCAGCGGCTCCCACTCTGGGCTCTAATTTTAACCTGAAGTCCAGGGTGAGCAGGTAGGAATCCTTTTCCCAAGCAGCATCTCTTCAAATATTCAGCAACCATTGTGCTGGACCTCTGCCCTGACTGAACATCCTCTTGTTAAATCCACTAATCCACACATAGTGGGTCTTCCTGTCATTCCCCTTTAACAGACCCTAGACTAGAAGTGAAGTGCCCAGAAATGAAAACAAAGGGACTCTCCATGTTCTTCATCCACTCTGCAAAATGTAATCTTTGGTGCTGGGATAATGTTAATGAGCAAGACAGACACCATCTAGGTAGCACGAAACTTGTGCTCTAGTGGAGGTAGGGAGATAGAAACAAGTAAGAAAAATGTCAGAGTGATAGATGCTCTAGAGGTTGTTAAATAGGGTCCTAGGATAAAGTGTGACAAGGTGACAGCTTTTTTTAGAGGGTCTGGTCAGCCTCTCTAGGAGGCTGACATTTATGCTGAGATCTGAATGACAAGAAGAAGTGAAGCAGAAAGGCGCTAAAGCAAAATCCCCCAGGCATCAGGTGCCGCCTCTGCATTCTGCCCCTGCCGTGGTCCTAGCTTGCAACTCTTGCCTCGGTGGCTGCTTTTCCTCCAGATTTGGGTGTCTCCAGAAGGGTACAGCTGAGTTGCTCAGCGTGAACACCAAGGAGGCACATCTTTTCCTGTCTCTCCATACACTTTTATTTCTTATTACACTTTTACTTTTATTAATACATGCTCGCAATACATAATGTTTGCATTTTTCATGGGCAGTTGGTACACATGTATAACACATCTTAATTCTTTTTGCATCCCCTTTGCCTTATCTCCCTCCTCTCTCCTTCCATTTCTTGGTCCTCTTCCATTCACAAGAGTGGATACTTTTTAAAGACAGAAATTTCAGCCAGGTGTGGTGGCACATGCTAGCTATCCCAGCATTTGGGAGTCTGAGGCAGGAGGATCATTATGAGTTCAAGACCAGTCTAGGCTACAGAGTGAGTTCAAGGCCAGCCTGAAATACATAGCAAGAGCCTGACCCAAAAGAATAAAAATAAAAAAGAAATTTTGGAGTAGAATTTCGCTGACCTTAAAGCAGATGGGCTTGGACTTTGGCTCAGTGGTGGAGTGCTTGTTAGTATTCACAAGGCCGGGAATTCTATCTAAAGCTCTGGGGAGAGGTTTGGGGCTGCTTAAAGCAGAAAGAAAGAGGATTGGGTGGCTTTATAGACAGCCCAGTCCCTCCCCACTAGCATGGGTGGGGTGACTTTCTCAAAGGTACCATTCTGCTTCCCAGGGAACCTGGCCAGGAATGGGCTATTATGCAGCCCCAATACTCCCTGAGCCCACAATACCTGACATCCAATTGGTCTCCAAAGCTACTGGATGATTTAAGATCTAACTGAGACATCCAGCAGCCTCTGACCCCCAGCACTCTCAGTGCCAAATGCTGTGTGGTCACAGCCTTCCCATGGCACCCAGCTCAGGCACTCTCTGGGCTGTGCTCAGCTCCCCCATGGAGAGCTTCTCAGAGTGGGCAGCATCCTGAACTTTCAGGGCCTAGCACTTTTCTGGGCAGGTAATTACAGCTGTGCATCTTTGCTGAGGGAAGAAAACAAAGGAGGGAGATGCAGGGAGAGTGGAGGAGGGGAAGAGAGTGAGCTCACTCTCAGGAGTGGGTATGGTTGTCTGCATGTTGAGACCGGCTCCTTATCTTATCTCTTCCTTCTCGGCTCCCTGCTGGGAGGCTGCTTGCAGTGCCTCAGAAGCTCCCTTCCCTTACTAAAGTTGGTAGGTGGGAGAGAGAGGTGTGAGATTGGGGTCCAGGCCATCGTGAGCCCCATGAGGGGCCCTGACCTTGGGGGAATGGTTAGGGCAGGGGTGGCTGACCACTGACCAGTCCTCTCCTGCTGACCATGTGCTGTCCCTGATCCTTTCTCTTGGCCAGTACTCTCCAAACTCCAGGGAAGTCCTGGGGTTTCCTTCTCCCCAGATTCCCTGGGGAGGCCAAGGGATTACAGGCAGTACCCTTTGTCCTGTTCTTACCAAAGGCTGAGCACTGAGATGACTAGAGAATTCTGAGAACTCTGGTGTGCTTTCACCATCTGACAAGGCAAAAGGCCAGATGATCTGATGTTGGCCTTTCTCCTGACAAGCAACAAAAACATCAGTAACCCCTGACCTGACCCAAGACAGGCACGGGGACGAAGCTCTGCCCCTTCGAGGCTGGTATCTATTCTCTCCCTTCTTGTTCCCCTCCCACATCTTCCAAAACCTAACAAGGCTCCCTCTCAGGAGATTACTAAATCAGGGCCCATCCCTAGCACCCTTTCGCATTAGCTCAGTTTCCACCTCCAGAACCAGCTCCACCCTACGTCTCTGCTCTTCCTTGCTCTACCAACTGCCTCCATCCTCCTTTGGGACTTATGAGCTCGGGCTTAGGTGATCAAACTCAACTGCTACACTCCCAAACTCACCTTGATGTGCTTCATCCTGCACATCACTGCCAAAAATCATCTTCTTGGCCATACGTCTCCTCTGATTAAAAACCTGATTTGGTCTTCTAGAGAAAACAATTGACTAATAATGGTAAAACATGAAAAAGCACTTTTGCTACCACACAAACACTATTGCTAGCCCTTTCTCTACCTCACTTATTTACTCCCCACAACACTAACAGATATGCCTTTTATCCTTCATTTTACAGTTGAGGAAACTGAGGCACGCGAGTATCTCTGACGTGCCCAAGGTCATAAAGCTACTACACGGCTCCTCCAGGATTGGGAATTCCCAATACCCTACTTAGACTCACCATCAAGGCTGTCTACAGTGAGACTTGTCTCCCTGGCAGTGTGGATCTCTCAAAAAGACATCTGCTTTTCCTCACACGATGCCCTCTGCCAAGAAGTTCCTCTCACCTGCTGGGAGCTTCCCCCACCTCCTCAGTTTGCCTCAGGTGCCGCCCCCTCAGAGTCTCTGCCCTTTGCTGAGCGCTCCCCTAACCCTCAGCTCCGTCATGAGGTACCCACCACACCCAAGATGTGGTCTTTTGTATCCATGTCTCACCGCCCTCAGAGGGCAGAGGTTGGTGTGGCATCTCCTGAATCCTCACAGACCCACAATAAGGTGGGACACACAAGAAAACACTTGCAGAATGGCTACATGAATGAGCAAATACCTGTTACTAGTATTTCTGCCATGTGGTCACGACCACAGGCTCCACACACAGTAAAGTATAACTCTGCAGGAGCACTGAGATTTGGTGTCTGTCTAGACCAAAGTTCAGCAGGGTAGTAAGGTCAGAGCACTGAGATTGGTGAAGTGCCCAGCACAAAGTTCTCTAGGCGGTGAGTGGGCATCAGCTGGCTAGCTATCAACACAGTACCACCTGCTCCTGACGTGAGTCAGACTGACTTGTTCAAACCACAGGCCTCCCACCTGTGGAGATCTGTGAAGCTTGAAGCTGAACACTTGCTCCCCAGTGCTTCCCCTCACTGGCTGCCAATCTTCCCCAGGCCACAGAGGAGCAGTTGGGTGTAGGGAATGCCTGACAATGTCAGATTTTCCAGGGACAAGTTAGAGCAAAGCTTGTTAATCTCGACTTCCCAGTGTTGGCTGCAGAAGCACCTGGGGAGCTTAAAAACACAGCCACACCTAAGCCTCGCCCCAGACCCACTGGGGAGTCAGGCATAGGGGTAGGCCCACAGGTGGCATTTTTCAAAATCTCCTGAGGTATTCTTTCGATGTGTATCCAGAGCTGAGAATCATCAGCTGACAGCAAAATTGTGGGAGCTGGAGGGAGAGGCAGAGCTGAGACAGAAAACAGGTGCTAATACCCCAAGGGTGGAGGTACCCACAGTAGAGAAAGAGGCCTGCACACTCCTAGAGATACGAAACAACTGCAGATAAGCAAGAAGAGGCTTGCCTTTGAGCTGTCTCCCAGATCATGGTCATCCGACAGAGCAGACACAGGAGGAGCAAGGTGAGGTCATTGTGGGCTGGGCAGAGCTGGGAGGACAAGGTAGATCTTTACTTCACAGATACCAGGCTGAGAAAGGCCATATCCACTCCCTCTAGAGGTCAACAGTCCTAGTGCTATATGGGTAAGGCGGCCATATTTATGATCTCCAAACTGAAAAATTGGACTAATTCTCAAAGAAGATGCAAGTAAGTATTTTATCTAGATTGTTCCTGAAAATCTGGAACATTTGGGAACCTTCTTTTTATCTTTTTAATTTAAAAAAAAATTTAAAGATCTTTTTCATTTTTTTGAAAGAGAAGCATTAGTTTGAAATCTTTTTAAAAAAAACTTTAATATTATGTTTGCAGTACATAATGATTACATTCATCATGGGATTTTGGTCCATGTACATATGTTAATTCTTTCTACTTTTCCTTCCCCTTGTCTCTCCCTCTCATCACTGATCCCCTTCCCACTTGCAAAAGATCTACCATTAGGTTGAAATCTTATTAACTGGTCCACATAACCTGACATGTAAATCTTTGTCCCACTGGAACATGTTACAGAATCTCCATATTTCTCAATGGAGAAGAAATGATCTATTGGAATTTCACAACCATACAAAACCTGTTTTCATGGTTCTTAGGTAACAGCGCATAAGAGAGAAGCCTGCTGTCTTCAATTTCACCCTGAGTTGCCCCTCTTATTGTCGAGTACAGTAGGGTAAATGCTCCTTGTAACCCTGTCAACACAGTGAAAGATCTCATGGTTTCCAGACAATACCTGCGAGTTAAGGAGTCCCCTGTGTCACCTCTGTCACAGTGGGAGAGTTTTGTACTCAGGTAAACATGCTGCAGGAGTTTACAATCTCCTATAAAATTTGGTGGGTTTATTTTCTTATTTGAGGTTCCAAAGAGAGAAAATAGGCTTTTTTCACTAGGAATTATACCAGGTGCACTTTGGTAAGAACTGGAGAGAAAGAGAGAGAGAGAGAGTGGGAGGGAGAGAGGGAGAAGGGGAAAGAGAGAGACAGACAGACAGACAGAGAGAACCAGTAGTCATTTCCTTGGAAAAGATTACTGAAAATCCACAGTATGCCAGACCCTCCTTTAGAAGGATTTCAGTGGAGAAGTCCCAGGGTATGGACCTTAAAAGAGGGATTGTATCACTGGATTTGTCAGGAGGGGGTATAAATTGTTACTTAATGAATGGAATTTGAACAATTCACCTACAATCAGTTCACTAATTAACATCTTAGAGGATTTGAGGGGAATTTTGCTTTAATTGAATTAGTTTTGGTTTTCATGAAAGCCATTTTTTACCAGCCAGTTCCAGTAGATTCACCAGTTCAATTCTGCTCAGCTAAATGTCAGTTTTTTGTGTGATTCATATGTCAGACACAGAATTTACCAGGCCACAAGCAAAATATCCATTTGACTGATGCAGGTAATAAGTCTATAAATTAAGAGAAATACTAATGCAGTAAACTATATTGAAAATCTATTAGGAGGGAGGAACCTGGCAACTCTGTAATTTGTAAAACCCTTCACGTTGGAGACATGTACAATGACTGAATCTTAAAATGAACCAGAAACTCTACTTCCTCAAAAGCCAAAGGCCCAAAGTACAAGAGCAAAATAAACCAACAAACAACAGCGGAGAGTTTTAATCTCTGGAAGGTTATTATGGTGCAAAGGTTGGGTGAATTGACCACAAGTAAGAGAACATATTAAGATCAAAGTAAAATTAAATAAAATGAGAAATTTAAACTAGATAAATAAAATTTCAAAAAATACTCAGTAACTTAAAATAGCGCCTCTAAAATGGATTTCTTAATATTTTTGTTTCCTTTACTGATTTATTTAGATCATTTGGTTGTAGCATTTATCTTTCCTCTTATAGAACTAGTCCTTTGGAAAATTAATTTTCAGAGAAGTGGATTTCCAAGAATGGGGTGTCCCTGAGTGACCTAAGGCCATGCTGGCCCCACGATGTTTCCCGAGCATTGTCCATTCTTTTGAACACAGGCAGGGAGGCTCTGTGTCTGTCTCAGGGCCTTCAAGGAGATTCACAGCCAACAAGTAAGCCAGTTCTGTGCATCGCCCTAGGGGTCAGGTGTGACTCAGGATCGCCAGCCTCCAGAAGACAGGGCACTGTGTGAGATCTGACTGTTCCTCTCTGCCAGAACTTACCCAGCTGGCCAGGTGATCCTTAGGCACTATGGGGGCGGGGGGCAGGGATAGCCCCTCTAAGCATTTGAATTCCATCCCAGGTCCTTTGCAACACCTTACTCTCAGAGTTGGGGCAAATCACTTCCTCTTCAGATTCCCCTTTTGATCTCCTGGGATAACAAAGAAAAGTTTCTGCTACTTTGTTGCTTGTGGCCCCATCAAGCCCTTCCTGGGAATGGGTTCCTCAGGGATCAATGAATGACCCCAAAGGTCCTGTCTGCATCCCCAGACAGATCTTCTATCTTCCTGGGCTGTCTGGGGAGCTTCATCTTTCTACTTACTTGGCCAGAATTTCCTAAAAATGAGAATGATCTCTTCGACAGGAAGCTCTCCTTTCGATTGACTGTTCCCTCATTTTAATTCAGTAGTTTCCTCCCACAGCCTTCTTCGCTGGGAACACACCCTTACACTTACCCTGCTCCAGCTGGCAAGCCCACAGCCCTGGTGTAGTCACTCGGCCTCCCTGATGCCAGGTGATATGCCCGGATGGGACAGCCCTGGTGCTAGAAATCCACACTGCATGCTCAGAAAAGAATACATTACTAAGCCGGGCATAGTGGCGCACGCCTTTAATCCCAGCACTCGGGTGGCTGAGATAGTTGGAGTGTTGTGAGTTCGAGGCCGACCTGAGCTACATAGTGCAACCCTGTCTCAAAAAACTAGGGCTGGGAGTTTGGCTCAATGGCTTAAGCAGCCTGCCTGGCAGGCGCGAGGTTGTAAGGTCGATCCCCAGTGCCGCAAAAAAAAAAAAAAAATAAATAAATAAATAAATAAATACTGCTAGGCACAGAGACAAAGAACTTAGATGCATAGGGATCTCTTCCCTTCATCCTCCACGTCCACTGTCACGCCTGAGGGAGTGTCATGCTGGGGAGTGTCATGACACTCACAGTTCATACTGAGGACCTACTATGTGACAGGGACTGTACTAGGCCTTGTGTGGGACTATACAGATGGCTCTTTAGGGGTAACTCACCACAGCACCCTCCAAAGGTCCAGGCTGGTGCTTCTCCAGTCAGGATACCTGAGGAGCAGGCTTGGAGCAATCTCTAACGCTGCCTACAGGCACCACATAAGGTACAAGCCTCACGGGGTCTGGTGACTGAGTTTTCCAGGTAAGCAAACTGAGACTCAGAGAGGTAAAGGTCACATAGTTAACATACAGCAAGTCTAGGATTTACATATTTTTCCAACTCATTTCTGAAGGTCACAAGTAGGACACAGCCATTTAGGGGAATATTATGTAGCCACTAAAAGCAGTGGTATGTATCTCTATTATTTCTTATGAGAAAACATGCCCATATAACATTATGTAGAAAAAATACTTTACAGAGCCATTAGTATGATATTATTTCTGGAAAGGAAAAAACACATTCAAATAGATACATATGAATGGATGGCAAAGGAGGAGGAAAGGCCAGATGTAGTGACACATGCCGGCAATCCCAGCAGTCCAAAGGCTGAGGCAGGAGGATCACAAATTTAAGCCCAGCCTGGGTGAGTTAGCAAGACCCTGCCTCAAAAATAGAAACATTTTTTAAAGTGCTGGGCTGTAGCTCAGTGCAAAAGCCTTGGCCTCAATCCCTAGTACAAAGAAAGAAAGAAGGAAGAAACGAACAGAGGGAGGGAGAGAAAAGGGAAGGTAGGCTTAGGGAAGGAGAAAGAAAGGAATTAAGAGAGCAAAAGGAAAAGAAAAAGGATTATGTTTTTAAAATTTTACACATAATCTCTAGGAAGTTATCTGAGGTTTTTACTTTCTATGTTTTATGTTGCAGTCTATGCCTTCATAGGAGAGGGAAGTACTTTTACTCTCTGTGTCGGTGACAGGCATCTGTGAATTAAACAGAAAGAGCTTTGTTTTGCACACATACAGGAGAGTCACAGAAAAGAAAAAAAATCCGAAGAAGTGGTTAGGTGTAAGAACTCATACAGTGGTACCTCAGTTTACAAACTCAATTCTATGATTCTGGCTGCAGAATTCTTTCCATGATTCTTGTTGCAACCAAATTCTGTGACCAGAATCGTGGCATTAAGTTTGTGAACCAAATTGCCACTGTATAGCATTTTAACAAAGGATGATACATTGTGGAGAAGTAGTAAGTCAAAGGAAAAGTTTGGGCTTCTAGGGACAGTAAGTTGTGGGATGGTAAATACATGGGAGAAATTGATGGAAGATAAGAATTATCATGCCATCTCCTTTTGTCAGTGTCCCTGGTGACTGAGTCATCATCCTCTTCCTGGTATGGGAGAGGAGAGGGAGACACTTCATAAAGGGAAGTTTGTGTCCTGTTTCTGGGCAAAGAGTGAGAAAGCAGAGAATTTCTCCGCATCTGCTCATCTAATTTCTCAAAACAATGCTATGCCAAAGTGGCAAGTTTTGGGGTCCTCTATTCTGTTCCCCTTCACTTATGCTCTTGAGTTCTTTTTCAGTGAGCACATGGAGCTTTTATAATCAGTCATCTCTAGGTCCTGGTCTCCTGATGGCTCCCCAACAAATCAATCTTAGCTACTTTCTCTGGCATGTTCCCTTAACAATTGATTCTGTTCTTTTTCTAAGTTATTGGTTAGGATTTGATGGATAGAAGACTCAAAGATAGCTCTCTGTCTGCAGCAGAGACAGTTGCACAGTCAGCTGACAAGACAATGAGGGACTCTGGGATAAAGAGCTTTCTTTGTGGGACCAAGAACTTTTGTCTCAATGTGTTTCTTCTCAAAGGTTTGGCCCTCGGGTCACCTTTGGAAAAAGAACTTATAGTCATTCATTCATTCATTCATTCATTTTTGTAATGCTGGTGGCCAACCTCATATGCTAGGCAAGTACTGAGCCCCAGCTCCAGTCCAGGTGCCTAGAGTTAACCAGTGTGACAAGTCTGGGAAGGTGTGCATATCTACCATCGGTAATGCTGCTATAGAAAATGCCATTTCAAAAGTTTTGTGCTAATAATTTTCTGGACAATGTTTTATGTTTATATCTTATACCCTAAACAACTGCTGTGAATATAACAATATGCAATGTGCTGATTATTGTTACTCTCCTATTGGCTTGTTGTGAAATTGTTTTACTTTAATTTCTTACTTTTCTTCTGTTTAAAATTAAAAAAAAAGAAAAAAGAAAATGCCAATAATTTCATTCTTCTAACTTTTCCAGATTCTGTCCAACTCCTCAACTCTAGAAATTGAAATGTCCAGTTGGTTAGATTGAAAATGCAAACCTGCTTTCCCCAAGTCAGGCAATGGCTACTAGAGTCAGAGCTTGGGGAGCAAATCAGCCTTCTCACAGGGGAAACATCTAGTGACACGTGTTCTGTTTAGATGTGGCCTAGCAGGGAAGGTCATTTTCTTCTAAGTGTCCCTCTGTAATTTCTAATCTTTCATGATGTGCATGTGTTATTTTTAGTGTAAAATATTTTTAGACATACTAAAGTATCGAGAATAAAATGGCTAATATTCATGGGGCAGCCACCCAGATCACATCCTTTCTTGTACCTTCACCAAAGATGAATCCCCACTCCAGTCCTGAGCTTAGTGTCCATTATTCTCATGTAAGAGCTGCCTAACTTTACAATCAGGGCAGGTGGCAGGAAAAGTATTTTTTAAAAGCAAAGAAAATCAATTTTGTTCTCAGAGTTATGTGGTTGTTCTCAGACATGCACACCTCACAGATCAGCAGCGCTCCAAAATAAATTTGAGGCTATGAGGAACTCTCCACTTTGCAGAGTAAGTTCTTGGAGAAACAAAACCAAATCCCAAAAACCCAAAACTTCCTCTGCTGTGATGATAGCCACCAGAAAGGGCACGTGATCCTGGAAATAACCTCAGTATTTTAGAAAAGGAAACACAAAGCCTTTCTCTTTTTAAGCTGTATTTTATTTTTCTACACAGATCCTGGAAAACTTCATCTTGGACTAGCTCAACATTAAGGAATCACCACTTTGGGAACACAACCTATGACTGTTTCTGTTTCGTTTCCTTATCTCACCTCATCCCTGCCCCAAGCCCTTCTTCTCACCATTGCCTTCCCCATCTAGGGTTTTCTCCCCTCTGTCCTGCCCTCCTCTGGCACCACCCAGCCCCAGCCCTAATTCCTTCACTTCTTGTTAGCCCTGCGCCTCACCCCTCGAGGCTGGAAGGGCTCCCCAGGGGCCAGATTCAGAGGAGTGAGTTAGGAGGGGCAACGTAGTAATGTGTGATGCAAAAAGGCCTGGAATGACCAGTAGAGAAAAATAAAAGAAAAATTCACAGATGCGCCAGCCCCTCCTCAGTGAAGTTGGCCAGCCCCTCGCTCTGCTGGGCTTTGTGAGCAAGTCCAGATTCAGTGAACAGTTGCCTTTTGCCACCCCAGGTGCATGCCCACCCCAGGTGTGCCGAATGTGGGTGTATCAGGTGCTATGCTTTTCAGTACCTCCTCTGAGGAGCCAGTTCTGCTTCTCTGCCCGCCCTGGCTGAGAACACAGCTGCCACGGTGGGACCAAGGTAAGAACAGCATCACTAATTCTTTGAGCTAACATTTCACTCACCAAAGATAAGCCCATTTCACGGAGAAGGAAGCAGAGGCCCAGGCTTGTTAAATCACAAGCAGGCTATTGGTCTCAAGTTCAAAACCATGCAGCATTATCCTAGTGTGAGTTCAAATAGTGACCCTGCTTTCCGCCAAGACCTCAGTCTTCTTTCTCCATCATCCTTACTCTTCCAGCTGCTCTCTGGTGTGCGTCCCTCTGACAGAAGACCTGAAAACAGCATCAGAGTCTCAAAAGGCCAAGGGATGTGGGCAGCTGTGGGCTGCAGGTCCTCAAGGATTGGCAGTGACCTGCTCTCAGCCTTGAAAACACCTGCCCTCATATTTCTGCCCTCTGCATGTACCAAGTGGCTCCCACCTCCAGGGGCAGGCCCTGCCCTTTGGCCCATTATAGTGCCTGTCTCCCTAGCTACTTCCCCACTTACTAGTTGGCTTTCATTCATAAACAGTGTGTCTTATCTTCAGGACTCCACCTTTTAAAAACGTTTATATGATCATGTATCTCAAATCCAGGACACCTGTGCACACATACATACACAGATACATGCATATACGCACAGACACACATACCTCCACAGGACACTCATGTACTCACATATATACCCACATACACACAGACATACACAAGCATACATAGAGACATAGCCAGCCACTGAGACACAGGCAAACACAGAGACCTAGACATAGACAGAAACACATGCAGACGCATATACACAGAGACACACATCCCTCTTTTTTATTTGGGGTTCAAGCATAGCTGGCTGTTGCAGAGATAATGTCCTTCTTGGTGCACACAGGTGGTACTGCCCATCCTGGACTCAAGCTCTGGCCTGGTCCTTACCCAGCAGCTCAGGCAAACTCTATGGCCAAAGACATGTGTTTCCTCCACTCCTACCCACCCAATACTACCACTCACCTGTCTTCTTCCTTAGACATTAAGGGAGGCAAAATGTCGACTGTGGGGGCCACTCAACAAGGATTTTCCTCCAGGACCAGTGACAGAGATTGAGGCTCTAAACAATCCTAAATGTACTATCTAAGGGCTTCTGAAATTTTGACTTTCCAATCAAACATGAAGCACACATCTGGGCTTTGCATTCCTTTTATTTAAATCATCACGACAGCCCTGTGAGATAAGGAACACCCATTACATTGTGGGAAAAAGAGGAGGGACCAGACCAAAGAGGCTGCCTTTCACCCAGGGAATCAGTAGGCAGAGAGGGGCTCATTAGCAGCCCCAGACCAACCAGCTTCCAGGCCCAAGAGAGCAAAGTCTTCCTCATCCATGAGGTAATTTCCCATCCACCAACCCAGACTTCCCACTTATAGCCCCACCACAAAAGCAGGGTCCCTGAGAGGGCACCAGAATCTGGCAGCCCATGGTCAGGCAGACAGGGACAAGATAAAGCCTCACTTCTCTCTGAGGACCCGCATGAATTCCTCATAGTTCACCTTCCCATCCTTGTCCACATCAGCCAGCTGGATCATGGCATCCAGGTCCTCCTGAGAAAGATGCTCCCCCAGGTTGGTCATGGCCTGCTTGAGCTCTTCCACAGTGATGTGGCCGTCACTATTCAGATCAAAGGCATGGAAGGCAGCCCGCATTTCCTCATTGCCCAGGGACTTCATCTGCTTTTTCATCACATCCAGGAACTCCTCAAAGCTGATGCTACCGTCACCATCCTTGTCCACAGCCTTCATGAGGAGTTGCAGGTCTTCCTCTGAGAGGTTGTGGCCCAGCTTCTTCATCACCTCACGCACCTCCTGGCTGCTGATCTTGCCATCTTTATTCAAGTCAGCCTCGTCAAAGGCTGCCTTGAATGCGGCCACCTGTTCCTGAGACAGCTCCTTGGCCATGCCTGTGTCCCTGAAACCTTGTGGAGCTTCTGAGCTTGCTGCCAAACAGGTGTCAACCTGCCGTTCCTGGGGCTTGTGGTCCAGAGCTCACGGAGGCCACTGAGATCTGCAGCAGCGTCTGTCAGAAGGCAGACCTATAAGGCAGTCTTTCTTGAGTAGGGGAACCCCCTCTTTTTCTGCAATTAGAGAAAAGGGAGGAGAAAGGGTCCCCACCCTTCATCTGTCCTCAGGCAAGATCCTCCTCCCAGGGAGGGACACACCAGCTGCAGACAAGAAATGCAAGATCTAGAGTGGGAGGGCCCACAGGAAGAGTCTGGTGGTAACCGTCATGGGGGCAATGGGATCATAGACCTAACAACCTCTCCTGACCCTGGTGGCAGGTCAACCTATTGCAGGCACATCGGCCCAGGGAACAGGTCCCCTGCAGCTTGTTCTCACAGATATCCTGACCAAGCCCATGGGTTTAAACAGCTGCACCAACTCTGCAGTGACTGAGGTTAAAAAGGGGCAGGGTAATGCAGTCCTGGGGAGTGAGGTCTGCGTTAGCTGTATGCTTCCCTCCCTGCTCTTTCCCTGAGAGTGGTGCTGTGGGCAGGTGGGTGGAAGGGAGTATTGAATCAGTCTTGATGCAACCATGGGCTTCATCAAATTCCCAGTACAGAGAAGGCAACAAATTAGAGCAGAGGCTGGAGTTCACTTCGCTTTGGGGACTCCTTAGCTTCTAGAAAGTAAGGAGCCTGAATGCATTCAGAACCATAGCCAGTGCTGAGATGCTGTTTGTTTTTGGATTTTTGGCACTGGCACTCACTACATAGCCCAGGTTGGTCACGAATTCACCATTCTGCCTCAGCCTCCCAAGTGCTGGGCTTACAGGCATGATTTTGAATGCAAGGAAAGGGCTTTTTCTCTCCCAACAAGGATACTCCCCTCCAGATCAGTGATTCTTACTATTCGATTCTATTGCTACGTCTAAGGTTGTCTGTGCTGATGTCCTTGGAAATGAGCAGCACATGTTTCATTTGTAGATGAGAAAACCACTGAAGTTGGAGGCTTTTCTGAGAGTTGCCTGGACCCTCAGAGGCGGTTAATGGCCATCAAAGACCAGCCTCCAAGGTGTTGAGGGGCAGGAGGGTACAGAATAGGGCTGCTGGGATGAGAACTTGGCCTCCCTCTGGTTTTACGAAGCATTGGCCCTAAGCATGGTAACCCATGTGGAAACTCCAAGCGCCACTTATCTGATTCGCCTTCTGAAATGAAACCCACCCTTGCCTGTTCTCTGGAGCACAGGGTTTAGAACAAGAGTTCAGTCCTTGGGAGTACCATTGCCAAATCCATCCAGGGGTAGAGCCCATGCCTGTGAGTAGTCATTTGCCATGGTATCACCAGGATACCTTTATCAAGTGAGCCTCCTTTTGATCTCCATAGGTTCCCATTCTCTCCCTACCTGACCACTGCCTGTACTAACAAAAAACCCTCCTTTACTTCCTCCACAAAAATATACAAATTTCTCCTCTCTCTGGTTCAACCAGTGAAATGGAATGAGCATTCTCATCCTCACCTCACTTCTGAGTTCAGGAGAACCTAAATGTAAGGAGAGATGCAAAAAGAAATATCCCACTTATCTAACTTTTTTAATAAAGATATCATGATGAAGGTTGATGATCTCATCTTCATTGTGGAATAGTACAGAGGCCTGAATAAATATTAAACAACCTATTTCTCAATGAAACTGAAAACCAGTATTGGGTGGAGAATATCATTCCAGTCTGGTGATCAGAACTGTGCTTGGTAGGAGCCACAGGAAGGGTGGAGCTCTTAATAACTAGATGCAACCCAGCTCCTTTATTTATTTTTAAAAGAATATTTGAAGATAGCAATCTATATTTGAAATTTCCTTTTCTTGTTTTATCACCAGGGCCTGTGATTAAAATCCAAATGTATAATAAGTATTGTCTTATTGTTTTCCCTTGGTATTAAATAATAATTTGCAAACCATATCAGGTGTCTTGAGTTCCTGGTTCCTGTTCCATCAGTGATGTGGTACATTATGTCTCAATATCCTCACTATGAATTAGGATGATACAGTCACCATATCTAACAAGATTACTTAGGATCAAAGTATAAAGTCCAGAACCAACAGAAGAAGTCATTATTCTATGATAAACTTCATGTTCTAGGAAAAGCTTGTTTGTTTGATACAAACTGTGAGAAACGATCTCCTTAAAGATCACTGTTTTATTGTTACAGCTTTCTTGGTTGAATTGAAAAATGATGTTGGTCCACTTTCAAGATGTAGATGAATCTATTAGATCAAGGTTCTCAGTGTTAGTGTGACTTTGGGCACTGGTTTTAACCAATGCCATCCCTGCACAGTGGGATTTCCTTTAGAAAAGCAGCTAGCTCTGTCCCATCATGGGATAGCAAAGTGACCATTTCTGGTTGACTCTTACATTATGGAGGAAGAAAGGGAGTCTCCTGGAAAAGTCTCCATGACTTTTGACTGCCTCTCCATCCTCTACCTGCATGTGGGCCTTGTGTCTTCTCCAAGGCCACGCTTACTTTTTGCAGGGCATTCATGGACACTGCAGTAGTTTCTTCTCTCTTTTCATCCAGCCTCCTTCTCACCAAGGGTGGGAGTCTCTTTTCCTTCCTCTTTGAGTCAGCACCAGGGACAAACATGCACAAGTGATCCACAGTACGAGGGCTTGATGCAGTCAAACTAGGAGTTAAGAAAGGTGGTAACATGGCCTTTGTTGCCAAAACCTAGTTAAGCTTAATTGTCCAATGCTTCATGCACAACTGCCTGGGTGCAGAGCTCAGTCTAGAGCATGGCAGCTGCAGTTGTCTTTCTAACTGAAGTGCGTTCTCTGGCTGTTACCACCCAGGAGGCTACTGGGGTAATAAAAGAAAGAAGGGGTAGTATTTATCCAGTGAGGAGCCCAAGGCTGGGGGTCCCAGCCACTTGCTCCTGTCCATGCATCCCCCTAGGGTGATGTGAGAGGCAAATTCAAAGCAGATTAGTTACAGCAGGGAAGAAGGTGCCCCATCCATCCCCATCTTTGGGAGCCATACCTCTGGGCTGTATATGAGGGACACAAGGAGGTGTTAAGGGTTATGAAGAACTGAAGCTGAACAGAAGAGACTGGAATTTGCTGATAAGATAGAGAAAGGAGTTGACCAGAACTCAAAACAAAAGATAAAACAAATACGCCCACATACTTCCTAAGGATAAATGTCAGGGACTGACACTCTAAATAGGTATTGATCACTTTGAGGAAGCCAGAAGGAACCCTCTGCCAACCCTCGGCAGGAAAAGGCCCTGTTCTGTATTCATGCCCTCTTGCTCTGTGACTCACTCCCCTATTTGATCCTGATTTAATGAATTTTACCTGAGCAATTGTACTCGTAATCTTACTGGTTCACCATAGTTCTGTCCCACCTCATGCCCACCTTGCAGTTTCCCATTTTTCGCCACCTAGGACCTGCCTGTCCTTGTGGTTTTGCTCTAAAAAATCATTAGAAAAGGAGGGTCTTTGGTAACCCATTCAGGACCCCTTCTGTGTCTCTCTTGGACAGAAACTTTCTTTCTCTCAATAAATATATTCTGCTTTTAAAAGAGAGAGAGAGAGAGAGAGAGAGAGAGAGAGAGAGAGAG